>CM045770.1:150242256-150497446 GCA_025200525.1 Camellia lanceoleosa | reverse complement strand
CTCGATGTTACGCCTTTGCTAGCGACATTGCGAACATTTAGAGAGCGAACTTCTGCAAAATCTCTTTTTTCATGCCTTACTTGACGCAAAAAATTTTGTTTCAAATCAGGAAGTACATTTTAGTACTTCGGGATGCATTGAAAATCTTGAGGATTACCACGGACTGAGGGACACATTGAGGGGACACACATATTAGGTTTGAAATTTGAGCGCGAATCCACTAAAAGCCCAGACGCGCGGTTTTGGTTTTTTGTTTCTAATTCTGTCACATATTTTCCTTAAAGTTTTCATCTTTCATTTGATGTAACTTGATCTCCTCAAAATAAGGTCAGTTGAGCTATTCTAGCTTGCTATTACGACCTCACATTTCACGATACTATAAGATCCACATTCATTTTGTCGATTAGATTACACCAACTCCTTGGCTTCTTTCTTTGTGGTACTGGGTGGGATTTGGAATCTTTCGAGAAGGTGATGATTGGATCCATCAAGATGATTGAAAGTTGGTAGCAGTACCTTGGGTACCTTTGGTTCTTCGATGCTTGGTGAGGCAACGGGAATTTAATCATCAAAAGATTTGGAAAGGTGGTTTTGCATAGGCGGTACATGGTCAATTAAATCGACTTGACTATTCTCTTCACAGGTTGATTTGTTCCATTCTTCGTTAAGCAGAATTTTTTGACCACTCAATGGTACCAATAGCTTGATACGCAGCGTTCTTTCATCCTTGGCCTCGTACTCCTTAGAGACTTGATTGGCCGGCCTAATTTGGAGTAGGCTGAATACCATGAAGCTTTCATGCCTTCATTCATAAGCTCACCGGAAGTTAAGCAAGGAGGGGCTTTTGTCGATTACGCCTCATTGTTTGGACATTGGGAATCAAAAGCGTGATTCGCGTCGTGCTCAATGGATTTAGTCCATTTAGCGAGGTCAACCACGACCCTGACCCTAGCACCATGTCTATTGGAGGCTCCGTATCTACGAAAAACTTCCACATCTCACTAATGAGACAATTTTAGCAGCAATCGAAGGGGTTTTTGAGAGTTTCTCAAGTTCGAGGTATTAGTCGATTCAGTCACTTATCTTTCCTTTCTTTTCACCCAGCTTGTCATTCGATAGAATTAGTTGGCTCCATCCCCTAACAACTTCGGTATTATCTTGCCATTCTATTGCTTGTTCCTCTCCCAGTTTTATGTCATCTCATTGAAAGCGTAGGTTGTGCCAGAATCTACACTTGTCCAACTCGAGCGGAACCAAGCAGAATTTTAGTACGAAGGCAAATTTTGTTACAAAGTCGACAGGGCTTGAGCTTTGATAGCTATGTGTGTTGGAACTTGAAGTCGTCTTGCTGACTCTCTTTCTGCCCATTTCAAAATTCTACTCGTGAAATCCGCTTTCTCAAGAAGCACCTTGAGAAATTCGAATTAAACACCACTATTGTGTGGGCGTGAAAATATTATGCCAACTTCTTGGAGGCCATTATGAGGAAGCTAGGGCCAACTTCTCTGAGTGGCGAGATACCTTGATTAATTTGCAGGAGTAGTGTTTTCTAACATAAAGATAGGGTGATATTGAATTCCCTCATTGCCAGGACAAACCTTGCTTACGTTATTGCATGTTAGCGATCTGACCAAAGTCTGGTGGGGAGTTCTTCATCTAGTTATTATAATAGTAGGCGGGATGAGGGGTGGAAGAAAGAATATGCCTTGAGGTCTGCACTTAAAGCTAGGTCACACTCAGCATCCCAAAAGAAAAGCTTGGCTTTCAAAGTCTTAAAAAAAGGGCATCGTAACGATTTGATGATCGGCTAATAAATCACATTACGACTACCAAACGCCATTCTAGCAAGATATTGCCGTCCTTTGCAGCGTGGAATTTGGTGCGTTCCAGCTCCACGAATTTCCTTGATCTATGAAGGGTAAACCCCGATTCCTTGACGGTTGGTGACCAAAAAATCCGGAAATTTTCTAGTTCTCACTCGAAAGCACCGCATTGGAAGAAAGGGGCATTCAAAAAAGCGCGACTTAATGCGGCGTTTAGTATAGCGAACAATTTTCTCTGCACCAAAGAATCGGCAAGGTGTTGGGATTTATCATACTTTTTACTACCATATCATCAATATAGGCCTCCATAGTGCGTCCAAGAAGAGGGAGCTAACATTTTGCTTGCCACCATCCTTTGAAAAGTTGCCTTAGCATTTTTAAGACAAACCGCGCCTGACCTTATAGCGATTACAAGCCTCTTGGAGTGGTGAATAAATTGATGATCTCGGTTGGTTCATGCACATGGCAATTTTGGTGGTAAGTGTGATACAAGTCCAAGAAGCTAAACCATTGATGTGGCGGTAAGATCTACTAGGATGGTTGATTCTTGGGAGAAAGCTATCGCCTTAGAGACGGTAGCGGTTGACCGTTTTGTAATCAACTTTTCGCCATTTTCCATTTTCTTTGGCGCCCACTACCATGTTAGAAATCCATACGAGGGTAGTACACTTCTTCAATTGCCTAACCTCTAGCAAGTTTGACCTCCTCCACCACTTCTTTGGCGTGGTGCAAAAGTGGCGTTAGGTTCTCTAGATGATTAGGTGAGCATTAGGAAAAGGCGTTTAGCGATAACAAATGAAGCTTGGGTTGACGCCCCGAGGGCATATCGTAAATGGCGTCCACGTAAAAACCTTATGTAATATTGGAGATCGGAAAGTTGACATAGTCCAACACATTTCGATCTTTGGACAATAATGAAGCCCAAGAGAAATAATTTTATTAGGATCATTCTTATCAATCTGAACCTCCACCCAAGTATTCAATCGACTTTTCTTACGGCTTTTCTTCCTACATCTTCTAGGACTTCTTTTCCTTCTAACCCTTCTGTCATATTTGGACAAAGCCTTTACTGGCGGATGACATCGTTCCTTTGTGATGAAGCAATGTTTTTTTCATCACTTGGTCCTCAAACCTCTTGATTAGCCTATTTGGAGAAGGAAAGCGCATGACACAGTGATGAGTCAAACACTGTTGCTTGCATGATTGTGCCTTTCAGCCCTCTCCAAAAGATCAGGATGTAGGTCAATGGGATATTCGATTACCCGAGAACTCCACCTACTTTTATTCTTGTCGGCTTTGACCAACAAAATAGTCTTCTAGATTGACCATTAAAAGTGGCATGAGTTAAAAGCCAGAGCCAAAGGGAGAACGTTGCGGGGGCCATGTCACTTGTCCTCCAATTTCATCTACTTGAATGCATCATATTACATGATCATGATCAGATTTATACGGTTGATCGAAATTAAGCTTGATGTCAAAATCCTTGACCTGAAGCGTTACTACCAAGAACATCGTTGTGTGGGAGTTTTGAATTCTCTCCAAGTCTTTCTTTGGAAAAGGTCATGATGCCTTGTATCTCGGTCTTTCCTTTCTTTCTGATAAGAAATTTGAACAAAGAGCACTTCCTAAATGTGCTCGGCCTTCTTGATCATCCTTCTAAGCTCGCATGAACGGCGTGGGCTTCGATGATCTAGTAAATAATGTTGATGACTCCTTGGGGTGCAGCGTCCAAAGATGGCAAGGCCATTTGGTTCGACTTCTCGCTAGCGAATTGGCCTCGTACTTCCATCTATGTCCTAGTCTAAGTTCTAGCGCAGCAGTTCTTCCAAGTGTTGTTTTTCAGCGGAGTCCTCATTGTTGATTGCAGGTCCTCTGTTAAGTTTTCCTCTTTACTTCATAAAGAAAGGTGTAGTGGTACCTTGAGTTGACCCTGCAACTGTATCTCCCAATTTTGCTAATAGCAGACGTATGGCTAATACTTGAGATTTCATTGAGGATCGATAAATTGGTTTAAAAACTATGGTGATGCTAGTTCGTGCCTTCAACTTTCTCTTGGCATCTTCCTCTTAAATTTGCGAGGAAGCGTTAGCACGGTCGTTCCCGGCCTTTGTTTGTGTTATTCTGCGGTTATGCTGCGATGTTGTTCTCTAAGCTTGATTATTAGGAGCGGTTATCCTTCTACCTTGCCGAGTAGACCTTCGGCCACACATACACGTTCACCGTAACTTGTCAGCAGGTTTGCCTTCTCGATTTGTGGCGGTGGTGGCGGAATCATCTCGCTTCCGGATGTGTTCATTTATTTGTGCATCAATGATTCCATGGTTGTGAAATTTTGGTGCATTGTGAAGCGGAGTCTCGCGATCTATGTCGGCTGTCCGGACCTTGCTTGTATTGGGCAATTGCCAAATTGGTGGGGCAATCGGGATCTTATTTTAAGTCTCCCAATACTTGGCATTGTATGCCTTCAAGAAGCTGCTGACTTCATCTTGATGCCCGGGAGGTGGTCAACCTCTTTGGGCGTCGAGTAGTCTTGAATCTGGTGACAAAGGCCTCCACTGCTATTTGACACCCCTCGATACTCCCACAGGAGCCTTTGAACCATTTTAGCCCCAATTCTCCCAAACTTCTTTGGGAATATTAGACACATCAAGGCATCGTTGCAGCGATTGCCATTATTCTTAGGTAATGACTAACATGCATGTATGGATCCGTTTTCCCATCATACGTATGAACTTGATTGGTGAAATACGGTGGGGAGGGTGTGCTTCTATCTCACAGAGCAATGTGGGGTGGCGGTGAGTCGTGCCAAGTCTCATCACTAATCTTTGGAATCACCACTCTAAGTGACATGGCCACCTTTTCTGCAATAGATTTGAGGGCTCAGCCTTTGCGTCTTGCCGCACTCTTTAGGCCTCTACTGTGGCATGCTCGCTCCTCGACATATCCTCGAGTCCTCTGGTAGCAGTAAGAGTATCTCGGCGTCGTTAGAATGCGGGGCGAGGCGATGAATTCTTATCAGCGTGTAGGACTTCTCCACCAGTGGGTCAAAATCGCCAACTCCATAGCTTCTGGTGATGGAGAGTGAGGGCGTCCCCCATTGGTGATAGTGTCGAAGCGATGGGGTTAGAGTGCTTCATTGTGGTGCCCACTTAGCAACAACCTTCCTTTTATTTGTCGCTTCAATGTCTCCATCTCAACATCCGTCTTAGAATAAGAGCATCTGGTCTTTGAGTTTGTGCTCAAGCATGAGCATGCCATTCTCTTAGTCGGTGACCCGCAAGGACTCTTTGAATGGTCGGCGCTCCTTGCTTTCGTTTGTCTCGCGCATCCTTGAGCTGCCCTTTGGAGGAGGTCTCGGGCCGCCATGGTGAATAGTGGAAGGCCATCTCTTCTCGGGGCCGACTACGGAGTGATTCCATCGGCAGACAGACGGTGGTGTTTTTGTCGATGTTTGCCAAGGAAGATAGTTAACAAGGCTAGTAGAACAAGGTTTATTTGTCAAAGAAATTCCCTGAGCAGCGCCAATTGTGTAGGGAGAAATATTTGCCTCGCTCGATTACCTCCTTGCTACCAAGCTCCTCTCCTCAGTTAGGACTCAGTCACACAATAGACAAAACAAAGGTGAGCTACCCGGCGGGTGGGTTTCTTAGGAAAACCCCTCCGTATCCAAGTTAGCTTTCTAGGAGAAAAGAAAGCGAGCACTCTAGAGAGAGAGAGTTTTGATTGTTTCGGGTTGCTTACCTCCAACGTATGCCTCTTCCTCCTTTTGAAGGTGGCCATGCGACCACAGAGATTGTGGGCGCACTATACATTGTCCTTCTGGACGGTGCTCGTGCTCCTTTATACCTTTCTTACCGTGTAGAGACCAGCCAAGCAGTGTTTGTCGCCTTAAGCGGTATTGACACATACTAAGTGGATTCCCCTCTTACGGTCATTGGTCCACGTGGAATGTTGAAGCGAGCTATTACGTGGTAAAACATAAACATCACATTGGATTGCAATGTCAAACTAGACCAAACCAGAGCCTACTAAGCGCCGACCAAAGTTGGGCACCTTTGTTACGACATCTCGACTACGCATGATCTCATGGATCGTTTGTCTTCACAACTCGATCTGAGCCATCCACTCGACCCTGCGCCTCGAGCCGTTAAGCCCTAATCGGCCCAACACCATAATCCGCGTGGAGTCGACTCGGTCCGACATCGTGTTAAATGAAATCTTAGCTCGACCCAATACATCGGACAATCCAAATCCGTGATTGCACCATATTGATCTGAGATCAATTGACCTCTAATGGGCCCCAGAGTTCTTTTTCCGGCCCAATACCATATTAGTGTTGGTGTAACTCGGCCCATCATTTGGCACAAATCTCCCTCTCAACATCATATCAAAATTCACAGTAGATCATATCAAATTGAGTAACATACATATATTTTGTCATGCAATCGTATTAGCCACTAGGTAGATACACCAATATGAACTGAGATGAAGCCTCGCTACTAGAATTTGACATCTACATCAATACAACAAAATAAATAAATGAATTAAATATAAAAAATAATAATAATTCATGTATAAACAAGAAGTCATATGAGTTTGGTGGTGGTGGAGTGTATAAATATGAGGAACCTGAACGACGATGGTGGAGGCAAAAAGAAAGGAAGAATCGGAGATGGCATTGGAAAAGTGAGATTATTAGAGAAATCGGAACGAATTCAACATTGAAGATAGTCGAAGCACATTTGATCTTCCATTTTTTAGAGGGATGAAGACACAAAATCAAAATCTTTCATTTTTCAACTAGGCATGGTGCCTATTGGAGTATTGGAATTGGACCCTTCCCTTATGTTGTTGCTTCACTTTAGGAGAGAGTCCTTAGAGTCAAGAGCTTTGAAGCTAAACAAGTGAAGCATGTATATGCTGGTTGTCAAAGAGAAAAAGTGCCTTCTCATCGCGTATACAACGTCATATGCAACTATTAACCTCCTTTTTTCCTTTTTTTTTTTTTTTTTTAACTTCAACATCCATAAATTTCAAAACTTGTATTCTTCTAAAATTATGGGATTAATTGTAATATTTTCATTACTCTAAGAGATAATTTTAAATTAACCAAATTATAATTATATGCCTAACCAAATAAGAATATTCTTTTCTTTTTTATTTTATTTTTATTATATATATGTAAAGTTAATATAAAGTTTTATATCTCAATTTTAAAATAAATTTTTAACAATAAGTCTTATTAATAACATTATATATCATTAAATCTTATTTTGTAAAATAGTTTTCACAAGAGTTTTCAAGATTCAAAATCTATTTGATTATGAGTTTTCAAACTAATTTTCAGTTGTATATTTTGTAAATAATTTTTAGAAATTTAAAAATTCAAAACTTGTTTGGTTACGAGTTTTTAAAACAAAATTTTGAATTTTTTGAGTTGTGTTTTGCTTTATCTAGTAGTCAAAAAATATTTACAATATTATAGTCAAATTTGGTTACTTTTCATATATTTAATCTAAATTTACTTTTTAGATACATTTAATCTAATTTATAGGACAAATTTCACTTCATATTTTTTATGGACATTTTAAAATTTTAAATAGTTCTTCTTCTAGTTTTATATCCACTCAATTTACATATATTTAAAACGTTTTACATTTAAATGTAACTTTTTATAAAATTACCAAATAATGAGAAATATAAAAAAAAAAAAATTTTAAAAAATTTGATCAAGTTTAAAAATTAATACAATTTTAATGTTTTACGTATTTATTATTATTATTAGTTTCATTCTTCACATTTTGCTTATTGTTTAAGTCTATCTATATCATATACATCTAAAATATAAAAAGTTATTTAGCCAATTTGTAAAACTAAATAAAATCAATTTTGTGAAAATCATAAATCAAATAATTTTTGAATTTTAAAATAAGTTTTCAAAAATACTAAACCAAATAAATTATAAGTTTTAAAAACTCTACTAAACTAAACAAGTTTTAAATTTTTGAATAAGTTTTTAAAAATCTTAAACTAAATGATTTTAGATTTTGAAAAATTGATTTTAAAATTCAACCAAACGTAGTTATTCATTGACAGACTATATTGTACACGAAAAATTATTCAATATTTTTGGAGTATCACGTGTATATATTTCTTAACCAATCATCATTCCATATGTCCCATTAGGTTTCCCAATCACCAACACAATACCCCACATACCTTCTCGACCAATCACAATGTATGAAATACCGTGTCTATTGAATAACTAGTTCAATTTAGAGCACTAAATCGAAGCTCTAAAAGCACCACTTAGGAGTGGCGACCAACTAGATGCGATGAAGAATGTTTGCATATCTGATCGTGTGTTTCATGCACTATGTTAAAAAAAAAAAAAAAAAAAAATCCGCTCAAATGTAAAAGCAGTATTGATGTTCTATTTTCAAGATCTATTCGACTCTACTAGCTATAGATCTCTCCTATACCATTCCTCTAATCCACCATCTAACATTTCTTTGTCTACCTCTCTTAGTTTTCTCTCTCTCGCTCTGAATTTGCGAATCTGCGTCATAGTCACTTTCTTCCACCGTCATAGTCACTCTAATCCACCATCCGATGTCTTCTCCCTCCTACATCGCCAGCGTCTTCCTTCGACATAGACTTCCATGCTCGTCTAGGTCAATTTGTGTCTCTATGTTATGTCCTATGTTTCAATGTTCTTATACATATATATATATATATATACACAATAGAAATCTATGTTCAAATAGATTTTTTTCTAAATTTTCATTTTTTTTTCTTTTTACATTAGATTTGATCGTTGAAGTGCTAGCTAGGATGTTACCCCTGTTCATTCTTGTTCTATTTCCTAATGTTTTAGAATTGATGAAGAAAGTTTATTATTTAAAGAATCACTCACTGGAATGGCCAAATTTGTAGTTGTATTTTGTAATGAAATATACATATATATATATATATAAACATACATTCAAGAGCTATTATGAATATATATACATTCATTCAAAATCTGTCTTAATCTGTTATAAAAATATATGAATAATCTGTTATGAATAGCTTGCATCATTATGATAATCTGTTATTAGATTCATAACAACCTCAATAATGATTAATTTTTAACAAATTAATAACATGTTATTCTATTAATCTATTAATCTATTAAATCATTTGATTTCATATGGTATTTTTGAATGGCGAAATGGAGATTGATTGAATAGTGGTGAGAATCCTTTATTAAATAAGAGTGAAGAAGTTGAGGAACCTAAGAGGAGTATGTGTTTTAGCTCAAAGCAAGAAGTGTACACATTTTATGCCAAATATGCTAAATATGTTGGATTTTCCATAGCTTATAAAACACAAGTTTGTTGCGATGATGTGGAATTAAGATATTTTGGGATTGAATGTTCTTGATCAGGAAAGAGAACCAAAAAATCAGAAGTAAACCCTCTAAAGCCATCTCTGTCCACAAAAATTGATTCCAAAGCAAAGTGCGGCGACCTTACAAAAGGATGGGAGACTTTATGTTAACCAAAATTAACGTTGACCTTAATTATGACTTGATACCCACCAACTCACGTCATTTTACAATGAATAAGAAAACTTGTGAAGAGAAGATTAGAAATTAATGATCAAGCAGGGATTGGGTTGTCTAAGAATTATAACTCAATGGTTCTTGAAGTTGGGGGTTATGAGTCATTAACATTTGATGAGCGAGATGCAAGGAATTACATTTAGAGAGCTAGAAGATTTAGGCTTGGAGAAGGAGATCTTTGATGCACTTCAAAAATATTTTTGAGGATGCCGCACAAATTCAAGTTTCTATTATATGATTGATGTTATTCTTGACTTTCGCATTAGAAACTTGTTTTGGGTAGATGCAATGAGTCGGGCGGCTTATGAAGAATTTGGAGATGTTGTTTCATTTGACACAACTTATCTCACTAACAAATATGATATGCCATTTACTCTGTTTGTAGGAGTTAACCACCATGAATGATCGATTTTGCTTGGTTGTGTGTTATTATCTAGTGAAGACATTGATAAATTTGTTTGGTTATTGAAAGCATGGTTAAATTGTATGTCAGATCATCCTCCAAAAGCTATAATAACTGATCAATACAAAACTATGCAAAATGCTATAGAAATTATCTTTCCAAATACTCGACATCGATGGTGTTTATGCAATATAATGAAGAAAATTCCAAAGAAATTGAAAGGCTATTTCCAATATGAATTTATGAAGTTGGCTTTGCAAAATACAGTGTATGATACTTTCACAAAAGATGAATTTGAGATGTAATGGAAAGAGATGATTGTAGAATTTAATCTTTATGAGAATCAGTGGTTGGGGTACTATATGATGAGTGACATCGATGGATTCCTGTCTACGTAAAAGACATTTTTTAGGCTGGCATGTCAACTACACAACGAAGTGAGAGCATGAATGCCTTTTTTGATGGATATGTAGGCCGAAGACTATATTAAAGCAATTTGTTGAACAATATGGAAATGCCTTGAGAAGCAAGGTAGATAAAGAAAGAAAAGTGACTTCAAGTCTTGACACAAAGTGTTTGATTGCCTAACTGTGTATGGTTTTGAGAAGATTTTAGGATGCCTACACCAATGCAAAATTCAAAGAAGTACAAGCAGAGATGAAGAGACTACTTTATTGTCAGCTGTGTCTTGTGAAAGAAGAAGGTTCAATTTGCACATACTTTGTGAAGGAAGCCATGGTAGTTTTTGGAAGGATGAAGCATATGGACTTTATTGTGTATTAGAATTCGACTGAAGTTGATGTTCAATGTATGTGTCGGTTGTTTCAATTTAGGGGTATCATGTGTGCTCACTCACTCGTTGTGCTCATTGCAAGATAGATAAATGAGGTTCCAAATAAATTCATTCTACCACGATGGAGAAAAAATTTGGATAGAGGGTACATATGTATCAAAGCCACATACACTGGCTTTGGGGATGATTTCAATGCAAAGGTTTATGATAAGATGAACAAAAAATTGATTGGCATTGTATAAGTAGCTGGGAACTCTGAAGGAAAAATCAGAATTATTGACCATGGGTTGGATGAAATCAAGACAAGAGTGATGAAAGATGATGAGGGTGGCGAGACTAATGTACCAGCTTCTACTAGCAATGTGCCACCTATTACTAGTAATGTACCATCTTCCTCAATTGGGAGCATTAATAAAAAAGCAATTAATAATACAAAGTTGCTTAGTCCTTTGGTTGCTCGCCGAAAAGGTCGTCCAGTTATGAAACGAAAGGTCACCAAAGTAGATCAAATAGTCGATCAATTGAAAGCAAGCAAAACAAAACATAACAAATCAAAGGTAAATTTCATGGTATTCTCTATTTATTTTTCAATATTGTATCATTTCTCTCTATTGAACTTATCATTTATCTCTACTCATTTATCTTGGTTAATATAGGGTACTAAAGTGCTTGGAGCTCAAGCTCAATCTCAATCTCAACCTAGTGCACGTAGAGAGCTTTATCCTTGTATGGTTGGCATGCAAATAGTATGTATATGCCGGTACGTATACATGATATGAATTTACATTGATCAGTTTATTTTATTTGTCAATAATGTATAGTAAATTGTTTTCTTCATGTCATTGTAATTGAATAGGGAGAAATGGTAAATGCGATTGGAGGCACACCCGAAAGTATGGACATTATGAGAAGACAGTTTGATGAATGCTCCAACCTGAATTTATGGAGTCGATATATCTTTTACCACATCGGAATCTATTAGAGGCACATCGGGAGTTATTGATATGATGCGAACTCAATAATCCATGAGGGCTACGAATCAAATTTATGGAGCATAATTTATGAAATTTATAGAAATTTGATGTTGCTTTGTTGTTATATTTGATGTTGTCATATTTGCTTTGTTGTTACAAATCTGATTTCAAAGAATTTGTGTTGAAAATCTGTGTTCCAAAATCTGTTTTCAAAATGTGTCTTCAAAATCTGTCTTGAAAAACTGTGTTAAAAAACCTATGTGAAAAATCTTTCTTCAAAAAGCTATGCTCAAAATATATGTTCAAAATTCTGTGTTAAAAAAGTTGTCTTCAAAATTTGTGTTTAAAATATCTGTCCAGAAATCTATGTTGAAAAACCTATGTGAAAAAATTTGTCTTCAAAAAGCTATGTTCAAAATATCTGTATGAAAAAATTTGTCTTCAAAAAGCTATGTTCAAAATATCTGTGTGAAGAATCTGTCTTCAAAAAGCTATGTTCAAAATATTTGTTCAAATATCTGTGTTGAAAAACTTGTTTTCAAAATCTGTGTTTAAAATATTTGTCTAGAAATCTGTCTTCAAAATCTGTGTTGAAAAACCTGTGTCCAAAAATCTGTCTTCAAAACTGTGTTAAAAACACGTATGTGAAAAATATGTCTTCAAAAGCGCCATGTTCAAAATATACGTGTGAAAAATCATCTTTAAAAGCTATGTTCAAAATATACGTTCAAACATCTATGTTGAAAAATCTATCTTCAAAATTTGTGTTGAAAAACCTGTGTCTAAAAATCTGTCTTCAAAAACTGTGTTAAAAAACCTACCTGAAAAAATCTACCCAGAAATCTGTGTTAAAAAATCATCGAAATCATGTTAAAAATCATCCAATCGTGTTAAAAAAATCGTGTCGGAAATCTGTCTTCAAAATATGTGTTGAAAAGTCTGTCTTCAACCTATGTTCAATCATTCTTCAAACAAACAAACATATAACAACCTGTGTCCAAAAATTCTTCAAATAAATAAACATATAACAACCTGTGTTCAATCAAACATATAACAACTTGTGTTCAATCATTTTTCAAACAGACAAACAGATAATAGGTTACATCTTCATACTTTTAAGAAATAATTGTCATATATCATAAATCTTCATATATATCATCTATTTCAACTTCTAGCTTTCATATAAATTATTACATCTTCATAACTAATACAGCACCAATTACAAGGAAGAAAAAGATCCCATAAATACAACACCAACTTCGATTTATGTCTGTTTGCAATTTTTGTATCTCCACGCTCTGAAATTAAAGTTGTTCGCTTTAAAATCGAAGGTGTTTGCCCATACCTCGAAGTTGTTCGGTGATAGTTGGTATATTGTCCATTTGCACTTGTCCTTCATGTCTACATTGTGAATTCGTAGGCAAGTATCATCCAAGAAAACCACCGCAATCATTACAACAATAAAATAACTCTTTTTTGTTTAAGCCGTCTCGAGAAATTGAATAGTTGTTTTTCGACATTTAGGACAATTTTGTTGCAATATGTCGATGATCTAAAATCTTGCCGCTAACACTTGAAGTTGACATCTACAAAATATGAAGCCAAATCTCAATCGGTTAGTGTACAAGTCGAGGATTTGTTTAAAAAGCAAGCAAGGTGGTTTAATAAGCTAAGCTAAAGCTGGTTGAGATTCAACATAAATTTCACAATAGTTGATGCTTTGAGGATACTTAAACATGGAAACATGTACACCATTGGTTATAAGCTTTATAATGAAGTGGACAAAAAAAAAAAAGAAAAAAAAAGCATAATTTTATATCACACACCCATTTACGGTGACATAGATGATACAACATTCTAAGGTTAGAAACTCAAAGCATCGATTTTAAACAAACAAATCAATATATCATTGGCAATAAAATCATTCAATAGGTAATAAAAAATATCAAAACCTAAAACATTGAAAGCATGCTTCACCTTGGAAGCAATAGAAGTCTGATTCCCACATGAAGGTCCCAAGAGAAAAACATAAAGTTACTACATAATTACAAGTCAAGAAATAATGGATAGACTATTATATAAGCCACATAGCAAAGTTGGGGGCAGGAATCAAAGACACAAGGATCAATTAAAATAGAAAAGACTTTAGTGACACTTACAGAGAAAATTTCAAGTTCTTTTAGGTAAAAAGGGGGAGATCATATAGAGAAAATTTCTATTGTGAGAAATGAATGTCATTTGTGTTCTTGTAGGGGATTTCAGAGATAATGCATGTTTATTTTGATTGATGGTTATCAACGTAGCTTTATTTAACCTAATCAAAGTGCTTGATTGAATTGAGTTAATGCTACCATCTTGTATATTGTGTGTATTTTTTATTGTGATTAATTAAGACTAGTTGCGATTAATTGAGACTTAAGTACATTTAATTGAGCCCAAGTGTGATTGATTAAGCCAAGCATGATTAATAAGTGTGGTTAAGCCACGGTTAGCTAAGTTGAATGGGGTTAATTGGAGTTCATTGCAATCACATTTGATTAATTAAGGATAAGTTGAATTAATTAGAGAATGGATGATTTGTTAACAAGTGTGCTATGGTGGCAAATATATTAAAGGCACCACATGCTTCAATTATACACCTTATGTTGATTTACAATGCTTGCACAATACACTCTCGACAATTACAATTCTTGCACAATACATTACAATTATACTATTTTTATACATTATTTTGGATGTAAGTCTTCAAAAGCGTGTCCAAAATGGGTCCTCATATATCACAACATGAACAATTTGCCAAAACAACTCAACAACAAATGGTTTCTTGTTTTATTCACATCAATTGATTAAGTCCTTGTAAATTAGTAATAGATTGAAATGGAATAGAGGCGTTATCATTTATTCATTCATTCATCGAACTCAATCATTAATGCCAAAACCTCATAAACCCTAGTATCATCGATCCACTCCTGACTAATCCAATGTAAAATTAGGGCAAATCAAAATCAAAATCAAAATCAAAATCCTCCTAAGCAGATGAAATCAAAATCAAAGTCACAAAAATCTCAACAAATCAATGCATATATATATATATATATATAGAGAGAGAGAAGCGGCTTGTCGGCGGATAGATCTGTAGAAAAAAACAGAGAGTCGAGAAGCGAGTCAGTAGGAAGAACGGAGAGAGACTTCGATTATCGTAAGTGACTCGATCGTCGTTGTCATGAAGCGACAAAAACCAATCCGCCGATCGTCATGGTGAGGACTCATCTGAGTTGGAGAGACTCAATCGTCTCGGGGTTGGAGATCTTTCGTCAGATGGCAGGGGATTGGAGAGTTAAGCTCGTCGAGAGAGAGAAGAATAGAAGAGAGAGAGAGTCTTCAAATGTATTTTGAAAATGAATTTGAAATTTGAAATGAATAAGAAAGAAAAGCAGGCGAGTTTGCATCAGTCTTTCCACGTTGGTAGCCATGTCATTAGTGCTGAATTAGTGATGAAGGTTTAGTGGTCTGAAGCATTTTTACTGAATAATTACCCACTATACACAAATACCCCCGGCTTTCCTCTTGTTTCCATCTTTGTCTCCATCGACCCTCGGCCTAACCCTCCCTCTTCCACCCTGTTGACTCCTCATTAAGTGATTTGTAGCTCTTGATCTCTCTTTTTCTTCCAAATCGAATCATTATCTCATAGGTACTCTCTCTCTCTCTCTCTCTCTCTCTCTCTCTCCATCCTCCCATCTTAGTTCTTATTTTTCTCCTGAGATCTGTCCTTAGGCTCCCCTCTATCTCTAGTGTGTAAATTTTTTTGGAAAATTTTTTAATTGTTTTATTTTTATTTTTTATGTATGCATGTATGTGTATAGATTTTTCAAATGGACTAAAATCAGCGATGAGATAGGTTTTTAATCTCTCAATTTTTATTTTTTTAAATTTTTTTTCCGATTGTTTACAAGAGGCCCTTAGTATGTGTTTGAATGGAATATTTTGTTGCCTAATGAAGTTTAGTAGTTCTGCAACTAATTTGAGTTGCTAATGATCTTGCTGTCTATTTTTGTTATTTGTAATCAAGGTTCATGACGATTTTAGAAAATAGGTTTTCTAAACCCCTGGAATACTTCAATCAACCCACCAGTTTAGAGGATTAGGAGGTGATTTGGTGTGTGGGAAAATTCCCAACATGCTAGAAGGCTATTTGGTTAAAAATTTCCCCCCAACCTGACTCATGCACATCCCTTCTTTCTTTGTATCTAAAGAGCTCCAGGCAAGTCTCCCTAAAAAAAGAAATACTATTATCTCACTATGATTTTTGTGGAACTTTTCTAGTAATACATAAAAAATATATTTCTAAAATTACTCAGTTGCTAATATGATTTTATAAAGTTATTTTGTATTTATAAATTCAAATAAAAAAGAATTTGATATTTTGACATTATCTATCCTAACAATGGAGATGAAAATGGTCGGTGAAACTGTAATGATTGACATCAAATTAGAAGCAAGGCCTGACATTTTTTAGGCCTAAAAGCGAGTTTTCGGGACTTTTATACATCTAGGGAGGAGGAAATTATAATTGAAAGATTATCCACCAAATGTCTATTTTTTATTTATTCTTCACATAAAATTTACTTTTATATATAACAAAGTTTATAATTAAAAAAATGATTAAAATAATTTAAACTCAAGTACCAAATAAAAAGTAAATAAATTGTAACAAAATATCATTAAAACATCACTATTCTCACATTTTTAGTTGTAAAGTTGTTAATCAAAGTTATCAACTAAATATTTTTCAAAGGATAAAATTATTAATCCATTTAATCTTTATTGTGACATAGTTAACCAAAAGTAAGATTTAATCAATTTTAACTTTGAAATTTTTTTTTCGGAAACAATTATAAGGAGAATATTTTTTAAGGTCCCTGATATTAAGATTTTATAAAATAAAGGAAATACAATATTTTCATAGCAGTTGGGGTCTCTCAATATTTTCACAAAGAAAATTCGACATAGAAAAATTTCGCCCCAACATAGGGAATTTTCGCCTCAATACAAAGAAATTTCTCTGGTATGATTACAGAGAAATTTTTTGGAAGAATCTTAGCTAATAAAATAATATATATATATATATATATTGTGCCTCTCCGACTATCCAAAATTAGAGAGACTTCACTAATTTTTCCAATTATAAGCGATATAATTAATCATATTTTATACATAATTTATAAATTTAGGAAACATTCAACCATTTATTAATTTAAAATAACTGATTGTATCAATAGATTTTTAAAAAAAATTTCAAGTAAAAACAATCATTTATTAGTTTTAAATAATTCACTATATCAATCATTTATTAATTTTGAATATTTATTTAATTTTGTTGGGGTGTTTTAAATTTAGATGATTTTTGTGTATAGATTAGTATAATACCTAAAATATTTACTTAATCTGTTTTTAAATAAATTTCTAAGGCTCAAAAGCTGACTTTAAAGCCAACCCTTAGGGATAGTCACCAATTCGGGTTTGGGGCGGGATTATAATCGCTTTTGCCTCTTATGATATCGAGGCGGAACAAATCGAGGATAGGAAGCAAGACAAGTCTTGAGTGGGAGGCGATTATTTTGTAAGTTAAAAATAAAAATATTAATAAAAATTTTAGATAATATAGTATATTATGAATAATAATTTATACTTAATGAAAATTATATTATATAAGATAGAAAATAATGAATAAAAATTAATATTAAGTATAATATTTTAGTATTTTAACTTTATTATAATAAAAACTAAATATATTATATAAATATAAACATGTTTAATAATACAATTGGAGTGGGGTTCGGGTAGAATGGGGTGGGGGAAGCAAGATCCATTCCAGGTCCCATTTCTTAATTGGGGAGGGAAAATCAATCTGGCGCGGGATGTGGGTGCGGAGGCGGAACCTTTGGAAAATGACCATCCCTACGACCCTCATTAGTAGGGTAATGATTTAGGCTCCATTTGGAAATTGGTTATTGTAGTTAGCTTTTTGATTTTTTATGAAAAGATGTGCAGAAAAATAAAGAGTGATATGACAATTTATAGCGACTTTTTTTATTTTTTAGCCGAAAACTCTACACCCCTAAGAGGTTGTTTGGCATATACTACAAGAATATACCTTTTTATCTTTTTATCCTTTTTGGATCACATAATCTCTATATTTTCTATACGCTTTTTCGTAAAAAGTTAAAAAAATATACTCATTTATCACTTTCCAAACAACCTCTTCACCACCCGATGTCCTCCCGGATGTCCCCTAGATGACCACCTCTAGGCAAAAATTTGTGAAAAAAATACACTAGGCAGTCGACTAGCTGGACATCTGCCTGGTCGTTCGCCCGATTGACCGATATTTTGATGAAAGCACAAAATCCTTTGTTGGAGTATTTGATATCGAATGAAGTTTTTACTCCAATATGATTTTTTTTTAAAAAAAAAAGTTAAATTGTTGGAGATGATCTTACTCTTATTAGTATTATAATAAAAAAAAATGTTAATATCATTATTTGAAAAAAAAATAAAATAGCAGGGTACATTTCTTTTCCAATAAGCCACCTTAAATATATCGGTCTCTCTGTACTCTACGAGGACATAAACTCAAAACCCTAGCTCAATTCATCCTAACTCATAGTGAAATTCAAGTTTATGCATTAAAAAATCTCAATTAAAAGCTCTGATTTAAGTGAAGTGTGTTTGAAAATGGGGAGTGGAGGGTTAGATGTTGAGTCGACAAAGCATAGTTGTGGAGTGCGAGGTAGAGTAGAAAAAGTGTTGGTTGATGTGGTGGTGGAAGGAGTAGGTGGTTTGGGAATCGAAGGAGGAATATCTTGAGATGGAAGCTACGAGGTTATCAACTCCCATAATGGTGATGGTGATGGTGTGCGGTCCGTGCTTCCTTGAGGTGTTGGAGGATGTTACCTTTCATTTTTAGATCATACGTCTTCACAAACAGGTTAGGTTTTGTCACTCTTTATGTTCACAATTTTGTAATTTAAATAGTTAGTATTAATTATTCCTATGGTGCTTAAAAATATTATCATCAATGGAAGGGATGTGAAATTGTGTAAGTAATTTTTTAGCAAAATAAACATTTAAAGGGGGGCAAATTGTAGGATTTTATTGAAAAATGAAAAAGACAATGGGAGTTATAAAAGATTTAAGGGCATATATGAAATTTAAGAGGGGATAAGTTGGATTTTTTATTTTTTATTTTTTATTGTAGCTATAGGTGAGAAGCCATAATTTTCAAAGTCTATTGGGAATACAAAATTGGAATATGTTTCTATGTATGTAATGCTGATACTCAGTTGATTTTGTGATAAGTGAAAATGCTTTCTATTCTCGACTGATTGTAATACCTGATTAGGGATAGTTGTTTTAGCACAAGTCTGGTCTTTTATTTTATTTTATTTTATTTGGTTAAGGGGCGTTACTTTGTTTTTGTTTTTTGTTTTTTTTGTTTTTTTTTTTTCTAATTGAGATGGAGTGTTTCCTTGCGGAAAAATAAAATAGCGCTACTTATCAAGAAAAAATAAAGAAAATGGAAAAGAAAAATAATATGCAAGCTTATGTGATTATTTAGATATTATACAGTTTTTCTAGGCCATGTATGGTTATATCACCAAATGGGTCACGTAAAATTGATACTGGATTAGAGTTTGTAAAATTGAAAAATCAAGAATCATTTAGATTAATGACAATTGTTTTATTTTATTTCTATAGATCTATGCATGGATTGGTTGCAACTTTGCGATTTAGGCGGCTTATATGTTGTTACACCTACCCACGTAAGTTAACAATTATATATTCACGAAAGCTTCCATCGTTTTATGAATTTCTTGGTTGTTTTATTTAGGAGAGTTTCCCTATTATTCATTTCAAAAACTACCTATATTTGTGACAAAAATCACAATTTGCTTATTTACAAATTTTAATGGTAGCAAAGAAGGAATTATGAGAGATAAAAGCACCTACATTGATGGCCCCGTCCTTGCATAATGGCATCAGATCACCATCTTCATTATGATCATAGATTAAGTAATTGTTATCAACATATCTTACTATTTGGTGGTCATGTACAGAACAATACTGTGAGTGTTATTAACATACTTGGAGGATCTTCTGATAACACGAGGATCGACATTGCTCGTCGATTAGGTAAACTTTGATTCATAATTAAGTTTTCATACAAATATTCTTTGTTTTTATGCACTCACGTGTGATCTTTCTTCTGATTTTGAAGACAAATCTAAATGTGATACTAGCTTGTAACATTCCAAATAGTTTAATATACGTATTATTGTGTGTATGCGCCTTGTACACCATTAGTAAACACTATGACTATTTATGCCTTTGCATACTTAAGCAATTTTCAATTTCATAGATATTTAGGTTTTACATGGTGGTGATTGTAGTACCTATATCCTTCAAAACTTTTGGGAAGTGTGTAGCATTTGTGTCCTTCAAAGCTTTTGGGGAAGTATTTGAATCCTTTATTTTATTTTGGGAATTTTTAATGTTGTTGTATCTTAGTTTTGGAAGAGTACAAATCGATTTAAACTTGTTGGAATTGCTCGTTCACGCTTGGTTATGTAGAAAAGTTGTTGGAGAACTTAAAAGTCTTGTTTTGGGGTCAACACCAATCTGGGGGGACTGACCCCCTTATTTCTGAAATTGCTTGCTAGAATTTGGGGTACACACCAATCTGGGAGGGAGGGGGTGGGGGGGTCGGCCCCCTTTACATGCTGTCAAACATAAGTTTCTTCATAGGGTTGACCCCTGGGTTGCAATTCGACCCTATGACTTTTTTCCAAATTTCAGTTCGGTTTTGGGCCTACGTTTTGGGGATTTTGACTTGATCTTTTGGGTTGACTTTGAGACTTCATTTTACTTTGATCTAGCACTATAAATAGGTCCCTCACTTAACCTTTTCTTTACTTTTTCTTCTCTTTTTCCCTCTCCAAGCCGTGAGTCACTCTCTCTCTCTCCAAAATCACTTTTTGCTCAAAGATCTTTAGATCTACTCACTTGGAAGCATCTCCTTGCCTTGCTCCTTTGAGATTACGTGTAGAGCTTATCAAGAGCTTCGTTTTGATCCAAGTAGCAGTTGGTTTCGACAACTTTGGAGTTTCAACCTTGTTTTGCTCATCTTCTCTTCTAAGCTTGAGGTAGGGATTTTCTTTGAGTGATATATATGTTTTTTGCAAGATCTAGATGATTTTTGAAATCATCCTTTGATTAGTTTTTTTGAAAATTGATTGTTGATTCAAGACGATGAGTGATTTTGAGAGTGGGTTTACTTCATTTTCCTTTAAAAATAGAAATTAAGGGTTTTTGAACTATGTTAATGAAAGAAATATTTTTTGGTGAGATCTTCTCAAATATTTGAAGATGAATGGTTTTTGGTGAGAAAACCTAGAAATTAGGGATTTTTAAGAAAGATGTTGAAAATCTTTAGAATATATTGCTATATTTATTTTGTGTGCCAAAATAAATGATGTTTGAAAATTGTTTATTTATTACATATAAATGATGGTTTTCCATGGAATAAGAGAATTGTTGAAGTTTTGGAAATTGTTATTTAAAAGTGTTGATATAGTCTTGAAATGACTAAGTTGTTGGAAATGTTTGAAATGTGGGAATTATGTTATCTCTCGGATGAATTGAAATAAAAGTATTTATTCATCTTGTGAAATTGCATTGAAGTGAGAAATGAGAATTTTGATCACAATGGAAATATTGTGTGGGAGTATTGAAAGTGGAAGAAATATTGCATTGTATTATTAATTATTGCATTGGCATATCAATTTATTTGATAATGAAGAGCTTTGAAATTTGATTTGAAAACTTTGCATTTAGAAAAGAATGTTGAGAAACAAGTTTTCATGAAATGGTTTTGGGATAAATCACGGTGGTAAGTCTTGAAATGTGGTGTAGATTATAGGTGTCAAGCCTTCCGAGTTATCTTGGTAAAAATGATTAGAGGTGTCGAGCCTTAGGTTATCTAGGTAAAAATGACAAATTAGTAGTACTTGTATAGTTTACTTACGATACTGAGCCTAGGGATTTCTGAGTTGTATTCTTGCCTTGAATAAAATTTGATAAATGTTGAGCAGTTGAAATGGCATGACATCATTGAGCATGATGGTTTTCAAAAAATGAAGGTGTGTTTTACTTTCAAAAAGGCATGGCATGGCATAAGCATTCCATCTCACGAGACTTGTATAAAATGTATATACTCTGTTAAGAATTTCCTACTAGGCTTTATGCTCACCCTATGGGATTTTTGTGCAGGAAAAGATGTGGTGATTCCACCTAACTGAAGGCGTGGAAGTGTGTACAGAGAGCATAATGTGCTCATTTGCTGTGACTCTGATTATAAGCCAAGGGCTTTGTATGCGTGGATTTGAATAACCGCTTTGTGTAACCAGGCTCAAACCTTGGAAACTTGTAAACCCTTGGGGGTATTTGTTGTTTAATTAATTGTTGTTGGATTAACTGTATTATCGCATGAAGACTATTTACATCATGTAATGCAAGTATGAGGATTTATTATCAGTTTTACTTTAAAGGGCCATGATTATTGTATTACCATTTGGGCATGAAAATTGGGGTGTTACAAAGTGTATTTGAATCCTTTATTTTATTTTGGAAACCTTTGGTGTTATTGTGTCTTGGTTTTGGAGGAGTACAAATCGATTTAAACATGTTGGGATTGTTTGTTCACGCTTGTTTACATTGAAAAGTTGTTTGGGAACTTAGAAATTTTATTCTAGGGTCAACACCAGCCTTCCTATGGGTCGACCCTTACTTGTTGGTGAATTTTCTAGAAGTGTTCTTTGAATTTAGAATTGACACGGCCTTAGTGGTGTCGACATTTGCTTCTTGTTACTGTCTATAAGGGTCGACACCAGTCTGGGAAGGGTTGACCCTTGCATGTTGCTGAATCTGGAAATTGCTTGCTGAAATTTAGTGTCGACCCTTCCTATCCAAGGGTCGACACCTTGCCTGTTGCACTCTTTGCTTTTCTGTCTGAAAGGTCGACACCTCTGCTACAAGGGTCGACCCCTGCGAATCTTTTTTTTAGATTTCAATTTTATTTAGGCCCTATTTTTTGGGGATTTTGACTTGATCTTTTGGGTTGACTATGGGACTTCATTTTACTTTGACCTAGCACTATAAATAGGTTCCTCACTTAACATTTTCTTTACTTTTTCTTCTCTTCTTCCCTCTTCAAACCGTGAGTCACTCTCTTCCTCTCCAAAATCACTTTTGCTCAAAGATCTTTAGATCTACTCACTTGAAGCATGTCCTCACCTTGCTCCTTTGAGATTAAGTGTAGGGCTTGTCAAGGGCTTCGTTTTGATCCAAACAAATCGTTGTTTAAATGCGCCATTGCCTTTTGGGCTTTTTTCCATTCTCTCTCTTCTGAGCTTGAGGTAGGGATCTTTTGTACACTTTCATACGATATTTAGCTTAGTTATTTGTACCTTGTGTAACAATGATGTGATTTGGGAGTGTTTAAGGCAACCCTAGGGTTTGGACATAAAATGGAAAGAGGGGTTTTGGGTGAAGGTGAAATAAATGCTTGAGGGGTTTGAAAATGATGTTGTATTGTGTATGATTTGATGATTTTGGCACTTGGCTAATATTTGGGGGAAAAGGGGGGGTTCGCCCTAATTGAATCGAATTATTATTTTGTATAAATAATGGAAATTGACATTGAAAATGTGAAATTGAAAGGGTATTGATATGAATGGTGGGATTGGTTATGTGTTATTCCATTCTTTGGTAGTTTCAAATAAACTATCTGTTATGAGATTTTATATCTATTTAGAAATAACTGCATTGGGCTATTGGTGGAGGATAGCTATAATTATTGTAGAAATTGCATGCGGATGAGGTGAATTGAAACTAATCACTGGTGCTTATCATTGAATATGACTATATTTGTATATATTGTATATGTATGGTCATTTGGGAGTGGAAAGAGGATGTTCTCCATTGTTTGAGTTTATGATTAAATACACTGCATATGTATGAATGATTGTTTGGGAGGAGAAAGGAGATGGGCTCCATTATAATTAAGTTGGCTGGAGTGTCCTGGGTGAAAGTCCCAAAATTATACATGGGTGCGTAGCCCACGGACGAAATATCCGTAAAATGGCAATTGTAGTGCTTGTATAGCCTATGTTTACATGGGTCTTGTTTGACGGTTTCCTGCAGACGAAATATTTGTGAAAGAAAAGTTTGAAGTGCTTACATGTTGATAATGTGGTTTTAGAACTAATGAATTGTAATCTCATTTGGGTTGTTGAGAAATGATGAAATTGGCTTATGTAATTAAATGAAATAAAGGGAAAAGGCTTAATGATTGAGTTTGGCAATTTAAGACTATACAAAATGTGGATGCATTTATCTTTGACGTTGTATATGCATAGTGTACTTATACCATTGCTAAATTCCATATACTGTGTTAGATGGTTTCTACTGGGCTGTGACCCACCCTACTTGGGAATAACATTTTCAGGTAATGATGGTATGCCTCCACCAAGGCAATAAGGTTGGGGCCCACCCTACTTGGGAATAACATTTTCAGGTAATGATGGTATGCCTCTACCAAGGCAATAGCGTTGGAGAAACTTTTGGAAGCATGGGCTTCTCATTTTGATTGTATATTTTTATAAAGCCAAGGGCTTAAGATGTAATGAGCGAAGCTCACTTTTGATTACAACCAAGATATGTCTTGGAAAGATGTAAGCTTAGTAGGGTATTTAATTTGTTGTTATTAATTTGCATTACATACTATAGATTCATAATGAATGTTTATGAATGTATAATGCATGTAACCCCTTTTGTAATACTAATTCTGTTATGTGAAAGTGTACCAATTATGTTATATTCATTTCTCTTATAAGTTGGGTTATTTGTATTATTTTGAGGGCGTTACAGTGTTTAGCTATAAACCATTTGACTTGGAATTGTGCGCTACCTATTTGAATAATATACCAGGTTTCACCATCTCTCCTAAAATCAATTGATGTTAGGGAGGGCTTTACTCATGTCTTTTATGGCATTTGACCTTACGTCCACAAGCTTGTTTTTAAAGCGATCGTAGGGAAGGGCATTACATAACCAACATAATCATTTGTATGTATGAATGATTTAGCATGAGTCTTCTTGTTCCTAGTTGTTTGATCTATATTTGCTCATCTTATTGGGGTTTTCAGGCTGAAGCTGAGAAAAAGTTGGTGGAGAAGTTAATTAACCTGTGGTATACTAGGCCAAAATCTAATGGATCATCTTCATAGTAGAAAGATGATGCCAACATACAATACATGAAAGATACAATTATATAGTCGTAGTGATTCTGATGACAGTGCGATACTGGCTGAAGTCCAAGAAACAGCATCAGTTGGGGCACTTGGCATCGATCATGGATTGTGTGATAGCTTTTTGTTTGTTTGCTTGTTTTTTCCCTTCTCTTAAAATCCTTTTGCTTGAAAATCTTGCTGCTGATTAGAAGGTTGAGTTGATTGTATAGTGGACCTGCTATGATTAATTGTGAATAGTAGGGTTTCACTATTTCTTGTGAAGGATTATTGAATTCTAATGCGATGTATTAGTGATTGACTTGGTATCACTCTTATATTGAACTTTTTCTCATTGTGAAAATTTTTTGTAAGTTGTGGGTGGTTGTTTTGGTAATTTTTTATGGCAAAAGCAAGTCATTACTCTATAAACTTGCAAATGATAGGAAGCCAAGTGAAATATGCTACTATTTCATTATTCATGATCTTTCATCGACAACCATTTTGGGAGAAGTTTTATCTGAATAAAACATCCATTTATGTTTTAACCATTTCTGGTATCCAGGATGAATATAGGAGTATTTTTATTTCATTGACTTTAATTTACTTTTTTGATAGAAAATAGAAAAATAAACCGTCTACTCATTTATAATTCTTCCTTAGATATCAATATTTTCATATAGAAATATCTTTAAAATTCAATTAAAATAGTCAATATATATGTTGCTAGAAATGCAATAGCTTTGCTTAGACTGGCAAATATTCAAGTATTTCAATGTATTGGGTAAAATTCAACCATGTAACAAATTGTTTGACTATCAGATTTAGTCCTCATTGGATACCCTAACTGACAAAATAAAATCAGCTTTCTGAAACCCTCACATCTCATATGTCCCTCAATAAACTATAATTCAAAAGCAAAACCTTAGAATAGATGCTGCGTTAACAAGCCTTCTTCGGGACTTTAAAACTTGCAATTCTTGATCAAGCATTTTTACATTAATAACAACATGACATAACAAATGATAAAGCATATATGAATGACAAAATAATACAATACAAAATGAAAGAAGCAAGCCGCCACCAAGAATCCTTGAAAAAACCTATCTCCAAAATGACAAAACAAAACTACATATAGACATCAAAGGCAATCTAACAATATATTTTCAAATGACCATCTTCGTTCCGACAAGGAGCGATGTGAAATGGAAAAATACATAAACTTGACAACATTGACATGTTCCTTACTCCACGATCGCCAAATAAAGATATTGAGGTGTGACACGATGTTCCTTATCTGCCTCATGCCATTTTGAGAGATATATATACAAGTTACAATAACAATTGAATTGAAACAATGACATGCAAATTTGACTCGACTTTTCTTTTTCTTTTTCCTTTGTATTTATTGTTCTTTTCTTTTTTCAAACAAGAGGAGCAAGGAAGAAGGAATGATGAACAATTGAATTTTTTTTTTTTTTGTGGGGATATGCAAGATGAACAAGCGAATGATGTGAAAAACTAATCACAACTCCTCAATTGGATACATAACAAAACTATTTTATCAAAAATATTAAACTAGACCAAGAGGAAACATGCATGAGGTCAACCAACTCTTAGCCCTCCAATTGACTATGAATACTTGAGAACAAAATTGAACTAGAAGATCCATCCCACAAATGATATTCTTTTGTAGGAGATGAATGGGTACAATGTAGTTAACAGACAATGAAATACTAAGATTCATAAACCCAATATCTTATAATCAGAACAATCATTGCTTGATTAGCTGTCAAGGTTAATTTTGTAACTGTCATGCAAGTAATTGTTGGTTATAGAATCTTTTTTCATTTTTAGTTGCAAATACCACTATCTTTGATTTTGGATCTTCCAAATCAAGGTGATGTAAAACTCTATAAAGGGCATATATCTCCCTAAAAAAAACTGGAGAGGCGATAATGACTTGTTGAGTCATATTTAGGGATCTATATCATAACATGAGTTGGAAGGCTCTTCTAATGTATTGAGAAAACATGGTAGTGATGTGGGGGTAGAGGTGAAAAAGGAAAGAAAAAAATATATAATTGTCATACAAGTAGAATATGCTGAGCAACCAGGATGGGGGTAGAGGTGAAAAACGAAAAGAAATAAAGAAAAGAAAAAAAAGAAGAAGAAAAACATTTTGGTATCGTTCTTCATCTGCGAGATCTAGCTAAAGAAGAAAGACCAATCTTATTTTTGGCGATTGAAATCATATCTTGTCCCTACGGAAAAACTAGATATAGTATCACTATGACCTCTGAAAACAATAGGATGTGACGGTAAATTCCTGCAAGAAAATGTCCACAGAAACAACAAATCAGACACAAAATATCTAATGTCATACTTCTGTTTAACTTAGTTCAAAAAAAGAAAAAAAAGCTTTTGTTTAACTTTACTAGAACAATTCCCTTTTCCAATTCCCTTAGAAAAAGAGAGAAATTTTGAGCAGGAATAACATAGTTATTTTGGAGAAAAATTATCGTTTAAATTTTCCTCTCAAACCAACCTCCTTCCAACCACCTTCCCCCTAAAAGTAAAAATAAATAAACAATGGCAAACAAGGCCACCTGCCCACAGACCACAAAATATCTTTGTATACATAGATAATTACATGCAAATTAATCAATATGCATGGACATATATTTGAATTCGAAAGTTTTTCATTATTTTCCTATCCAAATGCTTCTAAATTCCCTTCTCATTGTCTTTGTAAGATTTTTAGGCCTCGGATGTCCACCTAAACAAAGCACATAACAAATACACAATTGAAGCACCATTCAATAACCATTTCACTTTAATTTAACTCTTTTTATGTGTTTCTAACTCATTCCATGATTATATGAGTTCTATTGGTGCATAAGAGTACTTGGAATGATATGAGGATGTAAGTATGCACTTGAAAGAGCTAGTCAAAATTTCTTTGAAAAGCGGGTCTTTGCTTTCGGCGCAACTTTGGTCGCTCGGCGATGCTAAACTTTGCAAAAGTACTAGTTGCTTGAATTTTACACTCGGCATTCGCTCGAGCCAAAAATGAGTAAAGTGGATTTGATCGAGCACACACTTTGTCGCTCGAGCCCTTTGTGCAGTGTCTACAAAACTTGTGGGAGTTTAAATTTATGCTCGAGCCACACTTTCTTCGCTCGAGTAAACTGGTCGAATTCTAGAATTTACAGAATTGTGTTTAAAGCTCAAACTTGCAATTCAATGGTTCAAAATTTGCATGGTTGGTACAAAATATAGAAAAACATTGTACAACATGAAAACACTTTCAATTTGAAACCATTTATCCAAAATCATGGTCCATTTCTCAAATTTGAACTCAAACTTTAAGTTATAAACCATGCATGTCTTAACTTGAATTCTTTTCTTTTCAAAACATAACAAGATGGCATGAAATGTATAAAACCATGAAAAACCTTCAAGGTCTGGTCTTCTAGACCTCATGCATGTATGAAATTCAAGAAATCTTAGCTAAAAAATGAAGGATCATGCATTCATGTATATAATTCAACTCAATTCTTCCAATTCAAGATAATTCATGCCTTCATTGTACAATTCATGCAAATAAACTCAAAAACTAGATGAATTCAACTTCTACATGTTTTATCTACAAAGATTAAGGGAGAATTTCATACCTAGTGTGTGAATTCAAGTGTATCTTAGCTTGATTCTCCAAGTCTCCTCCAATCCCCTACAAATTCTCCTTGTTCTCTCTCTAAGTTGAGTTCTCTCCCTCTCTCTCAACAATTTCAGCCCATGTGTTGTATAATGTGAGTTCAAGCCATGATTAAGGCCTTATATAAGGTGCAATTTACCTAGGCTAATTAAGCTAGTTTAGGACTAGTTAATCCTGCCTAGTTTTGATTAATTCTAATTAATTTATTTTAATTATTTTGATTCGAATCAAATTTCAATTAAAGTTGTCACAAAATTCTAAATATTCTAATTCGCCTATTGGGCAAGCCAATTTCGATTTCTGAAGCCGTTTGACTTTCAATTTCTGATTCTAAGTCAATAAGTAAACAAATATTCCATGTATCAACAGACAATCATGAAATTAAGCATGTAATCACACAATTAAACACACAATCATGCAATTAAGCTTATTGAAATAATGTAATATAATATTATGGAGGTCGGGGTTATCATATGTGGTTCTGGAACTCTTGCATAGCATCATTTCAAAAGGAAAAAAGACTCATGTTTTATCATAGCATATGCATTCACCATATGGCATTGTTAAACATCATACATGTTATTAAAATTATCTCTACTATCTTTTGGTTCACCCTATGTGAAAATCATTTTTAACTGTTGGTAGCGTGCCTCTGCCAAGTTAATGACTTGAGAGAATCTTGGAGCTTAGAGCTCATTCTAACCAAAGCTAACGTTCTCTTTCCAATAATAATACAAATTATAAAAATAATTGCATAAAAATTCAAATGATACAACCATTGTATCTAATGTAATTGAGTAAATTCGTCAAGATTCTAATATAAAATTTATAATTTTAAAAGTTATAACTTATACGAATCAACATCAATAAAATTTCTCCATGACAATCTAACAAGATGACAAATTCAAATCAGTAAAATTGGAGTGTAAAACATTTAAGATACTACACAACAATAATTAAATAGAAAATTGTTCATACCTATGACACTCTTAAATTGAACTTTGTTAGCAAAACAAATTAATGGTTTCCATGTAATAAATGGTGGAACAACTAAATAATTAATTGTAGCACATTCCAGCTCTCCATTGTAAAAGCGTCATGAAATTATTAGGGTGAATCTCAAAAATTGAAGTTGCTAAATAAACCTAAATAACTCATTATGTCATAATACCATACCATTTCGCGCAAAATTTAACTGACACCTAAAAACATAATCACAGTTCTAGTGATAAGGGTGGGTGTAGGGAAGAGGGGAGGCAAAAATTATGATGGCAATGAGAAAGGGTGCAGTGGAAGAGAAATAAGAGACAATGATAGTGGTAACAGTGGTGATGATAGTGTGTATCAATGTATTAAAAGCAATTTGAACCGGCCAAGCAAATGAATAGCCCGACAACTGTCTCTCTTTATGGTGAGACTGACCCTTAATTTTTTCTTCTTTTTTCTAAAGAACACTAATATATTTTGATAAAATAGCCGAAGATCGCAATTAAACTAGTCAATCAATCAAATAAAAAACAATTAAGCCAATCTGATTGGATTAGAAGACCAACCAAACTCACAAAAATTAATTAATTGAAACTTTGAAAATTTAAATTGTATTGAATTGAAGTATAAACAATACTACAATATTAAATGAGAGCATATGGTTCACTTTAAATAAGTTAGGCAACTCACTTAATCAATATTTTCCCGATGTGGGTTTATGTAAAGTAAAAGCTAATAATTGTTTAGGTGAGAAGTTTATTATGAATCAAACAAATCTAATTAATATACTTTGATAAAATCGCTAAAATTGTGGTTAAACCAACAAATTAGTCAATCCGTAAACAGTTCAGCCTAATTGGCTCGGTCAAAAGACCAATCAACTTATACAAAAATTAATTAATTAAAATTTTTAAACTCTATTTTAAAATTTAAACCGTCTTAAACTAAAACATTTATAACAGTATAATATTAAATTGGAGCATAAGGTTCAATTTATAAAAGTGAAAACAACTCACTTTTTCCTTCTTTTTCCGATGTGAGATTGTGTAAAATAAAAGTTAACAATTGTTTGGACTGGAAGTTTATTTCGAATCAAGCAATTTCAGCCATTTAATGTTTAATTAGGTCAATACACACTATTCTAACTAATTGTATCTTTTAGACATTTTTAAAAATCACCCAGTGTTATTATATGTATAAATATAGATATAGTATGATAGATAGGTATATATTTATTTATTGGCTAAATTACTAATACAACTCCTGAGATTTATTTAAAATAATGTTGTCCCTGTAGTTTGCAAAATTATAAATACTTGTCAGAATTTTTTATTTAATTGAATTAATTAAAATAAATAAATTCCTAACTGCTCTCATATATAATAATACAATTACTCGAATTATTAATTGAAATAAATTTCTAACGTCATTAAAAATGTTAATTGACTTAACCATTTATTACTGAAAGGGACAATTTATAATGAAATTAAAAACTTTAAGGGACATAATGTAATTTCTAAAATTATAGGGGACAATTCATATTTCAAGCAAATCTACTTGTAATTTACCCTTATTTATTTATAGGTTTATTATACTTTTTACTCCTAAACTATCGTCAAATTGTTTATTTAGTCTCTGAACTATCGATTGAATATGCTCAGTTCCTAAAATATATAAATTAAAGTCTATTTAGTTCATAAACTGTCGATTAGAATCTATTAAGTCTCAAAAAAAATTAATTCAAGCATATTTAATCCCTTAAATGATTACAAAAATAAAATATATGTTGATAAGTATTATAAATTAGTAAAAGACCTTACCTAATTAAGATTGGAGGACTTATGTATAGGCCATAATAGGCAGATTTATTGTCCAGTAAGTCTTATGATAATTAATGACATTTTCATCAAACACTATAAAAAAAGTCACTAATTGTTAATTTTCAGCGGCAATTTAAAAATTTTATCACAAAAATGTCACTAATTATAAGTTTTACCGACAATTTAAAAAAATTGTCACAAAAAAGTTCACGAATTTTTAATTTTTAGTGGCAATTAAAAAAATTTGTCACAGATAAATCTCACTAATTATAAGTTTTAGCGACAATTTATAAAAATCATGATAAAAAATCATTAAATTTCAATTTTTAACTACAAATGCAAAAAATCATCACAATTTTTTTTTAGCGATGATTTTATTATGACTTATTTTCAATAAGACTTAATCGGAATTAAATCTAACTATTAGGATCTATTGATAGTTTACCCATTAAGATTTTAATACAAAAAAAATCTTGAACTTTTATTTTGTCTTCAAAAAATATTTTATTTCGTTGTATGTTTAATTTACTATTAGAATTTGATTTCTCAATATTGCCAATAAAATTATGAGCAGTAGATATACTGAATAAGTAAAATTAGATAATTTAAATAATAAAATTTTGATACAAACAATAATAGAATAAAATAATATATTAGTTAAGTTATAAAAAGAATTGAACGAAAAATTTAGGAACAATCAATTATAAATTATAAATGAAATTTGACATATAATATTAGATAAAAACTATAGATTTGTATGGTAGAAAAAAAAAAAATACTATAGATTTACCTTTACTCTTATAAAGAAAATTCAACATAAGAACTACTCACTTTTTAAAGATGGAATAATAATTTCATTTTTTTTGAAATAAAATTTGTAATAGATATTATCTTTTACTAATTTATATTAGTTATGTACTTATATTTTATTTTTGTAATTTTTAAAAAATTGAATAAGTTTAAATTAAATATTTTACAAATTTAATCAATAATTTAAGAATTAAATAAATTTTATAAATTTAATAGATTTAATTAATATTTTAAAGATTAAATAAATAATTCCATCAAATTAGTGAATGCATTAATAACCCAATCAATTTTGTGTGATATTCACTATTCAATTAGATTAGTAAGATAAATTATTCCCTTATATATCTATTGTTTGAATTGCATTAGATAAGAAAGCGTATCAATGTATGATTACAATTATATTTATATTCTTTTTCAATCTTACCTTCCATTGATATTTTTTCACAATTTTTACTTTATCAAAATTTCTTTATAAATTTGGTTTTGAAAAAGATTATAAATAAATAAATAAAAGAAAAATAAAAATAAAAAATACAAAGGCCATCAAGGCCATGTTTAGTTTGTTTTTTTATTTTATTTTATTTTTTAAAAAATATAAACTAATTTGATAAAATAAATATAAAAAAATATTTTTAAATTTTTAAAAATTATTTTTAGCCTTCTAAAATATAAAATTATATAAAAATAATAAATGTTTTAATTTTTAGTTAAGGGTGAAAGAGCTTTTTTTATTTTATTTCTTAGCTCAAGAGTAACATTAGAGAACTCAAAAATTATACTAAAAGTTCTACTAAATACATCACATAGGTGTGGGACCCACATAATGTGAGTCCTATGTGGGTCCCACAATCATGTGAAACATTATTATGTGGGACTCACATGTGAGACATTTGATAGAATTTTTGAAATCTTTTTGGTAGAATTTTTAAAGTCTTTAACATTTTTGCATGATATATAATCTAATCCCTATCCCATTACTAATAATCTTATAAATTTATTAAATTAATTATCTATTAAATTAATAATTTTAAAACAAAATTTAAAAATAAATACAAAATTGTTAAATTTATAAATTAATAATTCCAATTCTGCACTCTAATCTGGTCAATCAAACTGTCCTAAAGATATAAAGTATAATAAACTACTTATTTATGGGTAAATTACATTGACACCTCCTAAGGTTTATATTTATTACAGTTTTTCCCTCACTTTTTGGAAATTACATCTCTCTCTTGAGATTTAAAATTTCATTACAGATTCCCACCTGAGCAATTTAATTTTTTTAAATATCAATTTTTCCCTCACTAGGTAAATTACATTGACACCCCTCACATTTTAAAAATTACAATCCCCTTCCTAAGGTTTAAAGTAGCATTACCAATTGCCCCCTCGGTTAGTGTTAGTTGGAAAAAAAATTAATTGAAAAAAAAAATTAATTGAAAAAAATTTTGTTAGTAAAATTTTTAAATTTTTGTTTAAAAACCAACGTAAACTCATTTTTTGAATTTACGTTTTTTCCTCAAATTTACAAACCGAGACAACCATTATAAACCAAAAAAATTATCAAACAAGTTTTTATGACAGTTTTTAAAATTTTTGTAAATATATATTGAAAACTGAAAATGAAATGGTTACCAAACAGACCTCAGATGGTAAAAATGTCGTAAAATTAACAAATAATTAAATAAGTTACCAACGTAAGAAATGACTTATTAAAAGATTCTTAGGCTATGTATGTTTTGATTTTTAGAATTTTTTTAAAAAAATTAAAAATTAATTTGGTTAAGAAATAAAAAAAAAATAATTATCATTTACGGGTAAAAAATAATAATCATTTTAACTTTGGGGCAGGTTATATACATACGTATGGCTGTTTCAATTTAATTTGTAAAAAATTATTTCTAACCACTCGAAAGATAAAAATTATATAAAAATAATAATTATTTTTTATTTTTTATTCCTTAACCAAATTAATTTTTAATTTTTAAAAAAAATTTCTAAAAATCAAACCATACATAGTCTGAGAATCTTTTGATAAGTCATTTCTTACGTTGGTAACTTATTTAATTATTTGTTAATTTTACGACATTTTTACCATTTGAAGCCTGTTTGGTAATCATTTCGTTTTCAGTTTTCAATTTATATTTACAAAAATTTTAAAAACGGTCACAAAATCTTGTTTGATAATTTTTTTAGTTTATAAATGATTGTCTCGGTTTGTAAATTTAAGAAAAAAGCGAAAATTTAAAAATGAGTTTATGTTAGTTTTAAATAAAAATTGAAAATTTTAGTAACAATTTTTTTTCAATTAATTTTTTTTCCAATTAATTTTTTTTCAACTAATACTAATTGAGGGGATAATTGATAATGCTACTTTAAACTTTAAAGAGGGGATTGTAATTTCTAAAATATGAGGGGTGACAATGTAATTTGCCTAGTGAAAATAAAATTGATATTTAAAAAAATTAAATTACTCAAAAAAAATTTATAATAAAACTCTAAATTTAAAAAAAAATATAAATTTTTAAAAGTAAAAAAAAAAATTATAATAAACATAAATTTCAATTTCAAGAGTGGCCGTGTAATTTACCCTTTATTTATTTACAGAGAAGTTAACGAGCAGCATCTCGGTCGTTGTTGAAAGTGGGCTCATCTTTTTCTATAAAGTATAAACGATAAATCTACCCACCCCTCCCATCATTTTGTATTCTCTCTCTCCTTCCACTCTGTCAATCGACCGTACCTATCCTTCTCCTCCCCGATTCCGGTAACCGGTCAACCCCCGCTCCACCCTCACACGTGCCCCACCTTCTGTAATACACTCCCTCGCACATGCGAACCACATAATACACTGTTCTTTTTAAAAACATATTAGGCTATTAATATTTTTATCAAATATTTTAGAAAAATAAGTGAAATTTCTTTTTTTTAGAGACTTTTACGATTTTTAAAGTGATTCACACTATTTATGTATGTGTAGAATTCACATCATGAATGATATAAATCACTTTAAAAATTATAAAAATCTCTAATAAAAAAATATCTATCATTATTTATATAAATATAAATATAAATATAAAATTCACGCTATATAAATCCCATATAACTTGTATATTCATAAAGATATATTTAATGAAAATATTAATAAAATATTTAAAATCCTTAATATTGCCCATTCATTCCTCTTGTATGTATGTGTGTTTTGTGTGGTGCAACAAATAAAAGCTAGAGAGAGAAACAACAGATGGAGAGAGAGAGAGAGAGAGAGAGAGAGAGTTATTAAAGCACAAATTTTGTTGGGGGAGGGGTTGCAGTATGTGAGGGGTTTTGCACTCTCCCTTTCTCTCTCTAAAAATCTGACTTGAAAGAAGCATTTATTTATTTATTTTTTGTTCTCTGTCTGGGTCTAAGTCTAGAGCTTCCCGTCAAACATCTCTCCTTCTTCTCTGGGTCTATAATATATACATCGCTGATCGCACAATCTTTATCTTCAGACGATGAGGATCAGGAAGCGTTTTCCTTCTTCTTCTTCTCTCTCCTCCTCACAGCCTCTTTCAGATCCCCAACTCAACCGGTCACCTGTGGCGGTGGTGCCACAACACCTTCGAGGAGGTGGTGGTGGTGGCACACAAGCCCATCCGGATGCAAATCTCATTTGTTATGAGGCTTCCGATCCTCCAAATCAGCCTCCCCCACAGCCCTCCGATCAACACCCGACGATCGGAACTGCAAGGTTTAGATGGGTTTGCTCTGATAGCACCAAGACACGGGAGGTGAAGCAAAAGGTGTGTTAATTGGTTGGTTGGTGCAAAGCGGCCTGTATATATGTTTGTGTGTGTGTGTGTTGTATTTAATAGAACTGCACTAGCCTTTCAATGTGCCCAAAAGAGGCCTTTATCTATATTCTCTATCCTATGCTCAATTTGCATCCGATAACCAGAATATTTAAGTATAGATCTTGTATATGTTGTGATTGTGCAGGAGTTGGAAGGTGAAGAGGCTAAAGAAGAGAGCTGGGAAGAGGAAGAGAAGAGTAATGATACCAGGTAAGAAAAAAAAAAGAGAAAAAGTTACTCCCAATGTTGTGCTATTCTTTCATGAATTCTTCTAGTAAAAGGTGAAAAAGAGTGGAAGAAAGAGAGACCATATAACTTGATTTAACCCCCACAACCACACACAAAAAATAAAAATAAAAATAAAAATAAATACTGCAAGTGGAAATACTGTTTAGGGTGTTTTTATATCAGCTTTGGTAGCCACCACACCTTCCCATCCCATCCCATCCAATCTAATCTCTATCTAGTCTTCTTCTTCTTTTTTTTTTTTTTTTTTAATTTTTAATTTTTAATTTTTATTTTTATCTTGGCTATGTAAAAATGCCCATTGTGTGTGCACATTAGTATTATATGCTGGTCCCCAGCTACAATACATCATGCTTTGTATATGCACTCTCTCTGTATGTTTGTTTTTTTTACTTTAATTCTTGTGCATACATGTCATGTGTGGTTGTGGGATCTTCCGGGTCTTTCTTATTTTTAGGAAAGGAAGCATCTTTGGTGCAGAAGTAGGTACTGGGTCAGGGTTACTACCACCGACGCCACCAACACCACCAACAACAGCTTCTTCTCATCAAGGTAAATATTATTTTCTATAACAACAATTAAGAAATATCTATATGTTTATAAATGTGTACGTAATTGTATACATCAAGATCATTAGTTAGCAGAGCTGATGATAGAGGATTTGTTGTCATTGTTGTTTGGTTGTGCACTTGCACACTGTATACTAGTAGGGAGTTGGTGTGAAGGAGATTATGAAGTGGTTCCACTGAAGAAGAGAAGAGGGACCTTTGAAAGGAGAGGTGATAAAGATGCGATAATAATAATGGAGAAAGGGAGGAGGATGAAGGCAAAAATGAATTCGAAGACGAACAAGAAATGTGTGCAACCAAATGCTGATGATGATGAACAAGGTCAAGGTGAAGGAATGGGCATTGAAAACAATAATGTCAATAATACTGGTGGAGGTGGAGGGGGAGGTGGAGGTGGAGGTGGTGGTGGTGTGAAGAAGCTGAAAAGAGGGAATATGATAATGGAGGGATCGCGGTGCAGTCGTGTGAATGGGAGGGGATGGAGGTGTTGCCAGCAGACCCTTGTTGGGTATTCTCTTTGTGAACATCATTTGGGTAAAGGAAGGCTTAGAAGCATCACTAGTGTTCGAAGTCGTGCCGTGGCTACCATTGCTACTACTGCTACTGCTAGTGCACCAAAGAAAGAGGACTCGTCATTGGTGCAAGAGGAACAACTAGGGCAAAGATTGTTGGATGATGATAATGTTGATGATGAAAAGAAGCCATTGATGATAACAAAGAAGAGAATGAAGCTTGGTACGGTGAAAGCTAGATCTATAAGCAGCTTGTTGGGCCAAACAAGCAATTCAGTTGTAATTGCTCCTGATAATAACAAAAACACCGGTGTTTTGTGAATATGAAGAAGACAAGTCCGTGTTATTTCATGTACCTAAATGAAAAAGCAATTCGAGGTTTGATGTTTTCTAACTTATACACCTGGATGGACCTGGTGCAATTACTATTATGTTTTGTCGAGATTTTAGGTGATCAACAATTGTGTTTGTGATTCATCAAGTGTTATAATGTCATTTTTAAAAATTTTATTTTTATTTTTTAGTATGTTTCCGGATTACTATACTGTGATGTGCTTTTGTTTTTGTATGTGTTTAGAGTTGTTCTTGGGAATGGACTATTTTAATTAGTTTCTTAATATTTTTTTTAAAAAGGTGTAGAAAATTTGAGAGAATAATTGACTTCTTCTTCTTCTTCTTCTTCTTCTTCTTCTTTTTTTTTTTTTTTTTTTTTTTTTTTTTTTTTTTTTTTTTTTTTGTGACTATTTTAACCAATTGTCAAAACAAGAGTCGATTGGCAACAGACTTTTTTTAGTGATTTTTTTTTTTTTTTACTAAAATGTGAAATAAAAAAAAAAACTAATATATTTGAAATGAATTTTTAATTTTTTACAAAAAAAAAAAAAAAAAAAAATTGTGCAAAAGTAGAGTAAATGGAAAATAATGTTTAACTGTTTAGTAGTTGTTGACATTTTAATATTTTAAGTGGCATTTTGACTTTTAGATTATACTGTGTAGTTACCAAACAAAGCCTAAGTAGTAGTAATATTACAAACTCAAAAAATATATTCAAAATTTTTAATATGTGATTCAGATTTATACATTCATTTAATTTCCACCACACATGCATTAATTTAGACAAAAATATGAACTCTTTTTCGAGCTTTGAAATCAACTAAGTAAATAGTGGAGGTTATTATTTTAATAAATATTTTACCATGATTTTTCACTTCCTATATGATTTCTTAGTGGCAAGAGATAGGATAAGTTTCACCTTTTAAAAAAAAAAAATGAAAATGATACCTATAATCTCTTTTTTTTAAACATTTTTTTCTTTTTCAAGACGCAAATGAGGAATTCCATATTTATTTACGAATGTGGATCTTATTATTGTGTTTAGAGTAAGAAAAATAAGTAAAACATAAGAATATACATAATATTGTTGTTTTTTAAATAAGATGGGTTCTAGTATCATCAAAATAATAATAAAAAATTTTTCGCCGTTAGATTACACATACAATAAAACACCACAAACTAATTTAGAGATGAAAAATCTTCGTGAAACATTTCATGATATTTTTTTCATGATCCCTAGTATTATTCATATATGAATACATAGAAAGGAGGAGGATCGCTTCAGTCCAAAATCTGGATGGGAGGAGATTGCTTTGGTCCGTGGAGTCGCATGTCCTATTTTGATGATTCGAATTACTTATTTTGTCAAAACTTCGTATATTTCATCCAAAAAATAAAAAATTAAATTGATTTGATAATTATAATTTATTTAATTTATTGCGTTTGTTATCAAAAGAATGTATGACTTATTTTTTAAAAACACAACTATCATACATTGTTTGGTGAAAAACACAATAAATTGAACAAGTTATATTTATCGGATCGACTTAATTTTATTTATTTATTTATTTGATGAATACACAAAATGCCTAACAAAATGAACGGTTTGAATTATTAAAACATAGTCTATGATGAGCCCCACTAGCCCAAAAAATGTTCTTCAATCTAAATTTTAGATTGAAGGGGATCTACCTCCTACATAGAAATTAGGGAAAATTATTTATAAGTCCTATTAGAGAAACTTATGCTACATATGGTCTTACTAAAAAACTTATGTTCCCATAAGTCCTGTGAGAAGTTTGTTGACACATTTACCCTCAATATTAGTTGTTAATATCATAAATAATAGTAAAACCATATATAGGAAATTGATACAAACGTAACGTAACGTGACACCTACATAAACGTAACGTGACACCTATATAAACGTAACGTGACATATTTACATAAACATAACGTAACGTGACACCTACATAAGAGCCCATAGAATAGAACCACAATGTTACTAAATCCTAAATTAACATGCATTCTGATCAAAAATTCCATCATTGTTCTGATGAGAAAGAACCTTACATAAGTTATACATAAAAGCGACTTCAAAAATCTTATTTTAGATGAGGTGAGCCAAGGTTCCATTAATAGGCTTCACCCTGTCCACAGGACTCTTAATTATGAAACATAGTAGCAGCAAATTGATTACACAATGAAGGAATTGTTTTCTATTCTTCAAATGGACCATCTCAGAATAATTGACAAACAAGTAGATAAAAACCCAAATTACAGGCAAGAAAAACACCCAAAATGAATCTCACCTTCGCCAAATCACGCCCTAGTTTCTCCGTTGTCATGGCTAATGAATCTCTCTCCTTAGAAATGACACGTAGAGTAGTCATTTTTATTTATTTTATTATAATGAAAAGGAGTTTAAGCGGTCGCGGTGGTGGTGAGGAGCCAAACCCTAGCGTAGTGTGTCCTTCCATTAATTAATTTAAAATTATAATTTTTATTAATTAATTTAGATTTCACATATATTATTGATAATTTTTTAAATTTTACAATTAATAATACAAAATAAAAATATATTAAGATTATATATCTATTTCAAAACAAACGGATTAAAAAAATAAAAACTTATTAAGTTTGCGAAACGTAACGTGACATGTTACGTTACGTTTATGTAAGTGTCACATTACGTTTATATAGGTGTTACGTTACATTTATGTAGGTGTCACATTATGTTCATATTGGTGTCACGTTACGTTACGTATATATAGGTGTCACGTTACGTTACGTTTATGTAAGTGTCACGTCACGTTACGTTTATGTAGGATCTTATGGAATATATTCTTATAAAAATAGGACTTGAGACTCTATAAGAAATTACACAGGACTTATCTTAGTATAAGTGTTTGAAAAAGGACTTATAAATAAATCTCCCTAAAAATTACGGAAAAAATGGAAAACGAAATGTGAACGAAATGATCATAACAAAGTGATAGTCATAAGGATTTTAATCTAATTTATTTTAATTTTGATTGTGTCATTTGTTTGAAAATGACAAAATGATATATTGCATGTGTTTTATGAAAATTTAATATAAAACTTGAGTTCTGTATTAACCTACAATATAAGGGTTTTTGAGATCAATTTTTTGTCCTCAAAAGTGAAATTTTCATTTCAAAAAATATTAAGAAATCAATTCCTATTGCCACGAGAGTTGGCACCAAAGGTTGTCTTGAAAAGTCCAAAAAATTACCTTAAGAGACAAAATTTTGAAAATATTACTAATAAATGAATTTTTAATGACAATACAATTTTGTCTAAAAATATTTATTTATGGAGACAAATTTTTTGGTCCAAAGGATAGTTTTTCATCACTAAATGTCCAATTTTCTCACTAAAAATAAAACAATATACTTTTAACAATTAAAATATTTCATATCTAAATTTCTCTCTACAACGTTATTTTACTTACTTTTATTTTTTTTATTATTATAGTAAACATTAATTTGTTGTAGTGAACATTATTATTGTATATATAAAATGCACGAATTAGGGCATCTTCCAATGGCATTATCCTGGGGAAATTTTCTAAAATATGTACATTATTTTGTAATTTATAGAAAATACTATATATTTAAAAATATTAATTTTTTCACATTATTTGGTAATGCTATAACCATTCAAAATCAATGCATACATGACTTGAAGCATCATTCTTACAAGAACAAGTTAATATTCATGTGCATATTAGTCATCCTTTATTTTTTTAAAATTGTGTGCCAATATATTCCTATTTTTGAAAAATTGACATCCATTTGTCAACTTTATAAACATTAAAATAAAAATTATAACACAGTTATATTAAAATAAAAGTAAGGGCAAGTTTGGGATCTTTCAAAAAAGATAAAAAGACAAAAAGTTACTCAAAAAGTTAAAAAGTTGACACTATTCATTAAAAGTCAACAATTACGGTTGTACAACTCCCAATTCGAATTTTTCCCTACAAATCAATTTTTACAATTTTTTATTACACATTTTTTCATAAAAAGTCAAAAAGTTAATCCAAACATCCATATTTTCAACCTCAATTTTTTAGTCCAAAAAAACAAAAAGTACACTTATTTAGGACACCCCAAACAACCCCTAAATACCATACCAAATAAGAAAAAGGAAAAATAACAAATATTAACAGGCCAAACAAGAAACCCTACACAAACTACAGAATACTTTAAAAAATCAGTTGCAATTCTGAAAAAACCATCAATGTGAACAGATGTGGTTAGAAAAAATAAAAAAAGGAAAAAAAAGCCAGACATATCAAAATAAAATCAAACCCCACAACTCTGTCGTTGCCTCTTAAACATTAGTCATCATTGGATTGGCAGATGTACTATTACCTTCCAGCTAGAGCTTGGAGAAATTAGCAGTGGTACTACTACCTTCTAACTTGTGTTTGGTAAATTAGCATTCGTTATGGAAAATGTGTATCCTTGGCCTACTGTGCTTAAGGCAGGTAGATCATTGTTTCATTTCTCATTTTCTCTCGGTGTATTTGTGTATATCATGCGTGGTAATGGTTATGGTTAGATGAGGTCGAGTTATCTGATATGAATTTGTGTAGTAGTCATTGCACATTAGCTACTTTTCTTTTCATAATTAACTGTATATGTACGCACATTGGTGCATCAAACAAGTTGCTGAAAGTGTTTTTTTACCCTTGGGTGGCTAGGGAATGTGGTACACATATGAGTAATGGGTGTATGTGATAAGTTGGGGTTGTAAGGAATGGAAGGTAATCGGGTTTTGTGAACATGTTTTTCGAAAACCAGTTGTTATTATGTGTTATTTATGAAATGGGATAAGAGAAAGAAAAGTGAACATTTTATGTTGTTGAGTAAATTGGATGATTTTGGGAAAAGTATCTATATAAGTATACTTTGACTATAAGATGTCACATTATAAACTGTCACATTATGTATAGTATGAAATAAAGCATTTATGATCATAACTACCTATACGTTGTTATTGTTTAGGATCATGTTAGGATCCTTACTGGATTTTATATTCATCCCACGTTACTAATCCTTTTTCAAGTGTATGTTGAGAAGTGGCGTAAGATTGGGGATCTTCTTATCTCTTGGCCATGGGCCCTTTTATTTGATTGGTGGAACACCGTTGTTGTAAAAGGGTTGAACCCTTTCTCTTTTATGTAATAGTGTAAGCTTACGGACAATTTAATTAATTGTAATTCATTTTGCATTTCAATATATATATACGACTGATGGAATCTTTATGTATTTATGGATGTTAGTGGATTTTGTTCTGTATTGTATCAATGAAAATGGACTATAATAATGGCTTTGGTAATGCTAAGCGGGTAATAAAAAGTGGAGTGTGACAATTAACACTTGATTAGGACTTGGATTTGGATTTGAGCTTAGAAAGGCACTAGATGATTTAAGGAAAGATTAAGAAACAATAAAAGCTAAGTTTAGTTGTGGTTTTTCATTGGCTCCCTCACAATTGTGGGTTTGTTATAGTTAGTTTTGTAGTGTTTTACTCTTTCTCCCTCTTTGGGCGGCGGAGTTAGATCTGTTGTATTACCTAGGGTATGTCTATTGTAAATGTGTACATTCTTTGTATTTAATTTATGACTTATCCACCAAAAAAAATAAAATAAAATAATACTAAGCTAAGTTAGAACACTTGGAATGAATTTAGAAGCTTACTAGTTTAAGTGTTATCAATGCTTTGTTTATGCTTTGTGTAGCACTACTAGAAATCACACTTTTAGCAACCAACTTTTTGGTCGCAAAAAGTTCATATCTGGTCGTTAATAGTTGTTCGCGGCCAAAAAAAGTTGGTCGCAATTTAGTTGCCAAAAGCTCGTCACAAAAGGATTTTGGCGACTAGAACCGAAGTTGGTCGTTGAAAGTTATAATTTGCAACCACATATCTTGGTCGCGAAAAGTTTTTTAATTTGTCGAAAGTTGGTCATTTTGCAACCAAAAAACTCGTCGCTGAAAGTTAACATTTACGACCACCTATTTTGGTCGCTAAATGTTATTATTTGTGACCACATATTTGGTCACTAAAAGGTTGATCATTTGTGACGACATATTTGGTCACTAAAAGTTGATCATTTGTGATGACATATTTGGTCGCTAAAAGTTGGATCTTTTGCAACCACATACTTGGTCGCTAAGAGGTTGATCATTTGTGACCACATATTTGGTCGCTAAAAGTTTGATCATTTGTGACCACATATTTGGTCGCTAAAAGTTTGATCATTTGTGACCACATATTTGGTCACTAATTGGTTGATCATTTGCGACAAAAAACTAGTCGCGGAAAGTCAGTCCATGGTCATCAATAGTTATTTATAATGATGTCCCCAAGCTAAGAAGTGCCCTTAGTTGAGAAAGAAGCTTCCATCATCTATATATAAAATGAATTCTGAAAGAGCAGTTGCTTCTCAAAGACCTACTACGACTAAAATTTTATTAGTCACAAAAGAGATTTCAATTTCAAAAATTAATTTCCTAAATCTAATGCTAATTTTTTTAATACCTAATAATACATTTGCAATTAATGTATAATTCATATCTATCCAATCAATTTCAATATAGTAATCCATCAACAATCCAATCTAAAAACAAAAAATCATCGACTATAGAAGTCCAAATAGTAGTTAATCTATCTATTACTACAACCTGTCAACATGAACACATTACAAGTCCAAAAATAACCATCCATTTGTTTACTTTTCAACGAATTTACATCAAAAACATATTTACCAAAACCATCAAAGATTTCAAAAAATCCAAGTGCGTGTCATATTTGTCCGATACGAAATATATCAAAAACTCCATGTATAAGCACGACTTATAATTAATGCACCGACAAACTCAAGTCCATAAATACGCATGACTACACCTCTAGCTACCTGCAACAAAGAAATGAAGAAAGTGTTGTTAATAATAATATTTTTGCTTACATTTCTATTTAATTTGGTAAAAATCTGTGGATCTAATTCCATTTCCAAAACTAGCGATCACACATAGCCTTACTGCCCCAGTTCAAAAAAATAAAATAAATAAAATAAGGAATTAATCTAAGTAGAGAATGCTTCATTGATAGTGACAACTATCATCAAAGTTTTTCAGAAACAATTATTAATTTTCATAACAGGAAACATGTAGAAATATTCAAATGAGTCACAAGCAACTTAAAAAGTTAGAAGGCATTTTTCCCAATGTCAATTCTAACTGGAGTTCTTACACTTAGGATTGGATTCTTATACTTATTTCCTGTTAGAACTAGGGTTTCTCTACCTTTAACACTAATTTATTTTCATGAGTCAAAATTTTGCAGTTTTGCACATTAATGCAAAAATAGGACTGTATCTAATATTGGAAAGGAAAAAAAAGAAAAAAAGAAAAAAAAAGAAACATCCATTAGAAGTACCCTTGGCAGTACCCTTGACTAATTGGGACCAACATTGAGTAATGTCCTTTTATTATGTGCATATTACTAACTCCATGTGATAACAATTGTCACTTAAGTATCAAAATAACAAAAGATCGAGTAGGAATTTCTTCACACAGTTGTTAAAAATGCTCTAGCATGATTTTTTTTCTTGAAACTACACAACCTCAAGAGAGAAATCAAAGAAAAGTAGCATGATCGCCAAACTACACAACTTAAATTTTACATGTCCCATCAAAAAGATGCAAGCCAGCAAATGAACCAATTAACTACGAGAGGTAAAACCTGTCATAGAAAGGAAATGATAGGATCTACTATATGCACTCCTAAAAGGATGTATATGATATGTCCATAATAATATCACAAAAATTTATAACGTATTCGCCACAAAAAGTACAACATTTTCAGTTTATGGTGTACATCATAAATTTGCTACTCATAAATTTTACCACAAATTTTCCCCCAAGAAGAATGCACTTTTATGTATATTTTGAGGGAGCCAAACAATTTTGGGCCAATGAATTATATAGATAGCTTCTCAGGCAGTTGTAGATGAACATATATCCCATCAACACAGAAAAACCAAACCACTGTTTCAGCAGTGTTAGGCATAGGCCTGAAATTAGTAGGACTGCTTGTCACAAATTCTTGAATCTTTTTGTTTCTCTATTTCTATTAGCAAATTTATTATGGAGAGGCCTCAAGAAGATGACAATTATCAATCCACAACAAAGTGTCTAACTCATCACCAATGACCTCTTTAATTACAAGTATCAATCCATTTACTCCAAAGCTTTAAGGATGTGTTTGCATTATGGATTTTGATAGGGAAGTCCTATATTTTTTTTTTCTCTGTTTTGAGGAAATTCATATAAAGGCAGGTTCTAAGCACTCTTTCAATGATTCTCATATTGCATATGTTGCAACCAAAGGCAAAACTATACACCCTACCTGTAGAGACCCTAATTTTTGGTAATTACACTTGAAAACCTAAGCCTTAGTTTAATTGCATTTTAGTTCCAAATTTCATAAAATTTTACAAAATGGTCCAAGAAAGAATAATTTTTCTGTGTTTATTTTGTATTATAACTAAATCCTAGAATGCCATTTTTATATTTGAAAATACCCCTAACACTTAGTTTTTATTTATTTTAACCCCTAGTCTCTACATTAATTCATACATTTTATTTGCTTTAGCCTATTTGAATATTTATTAGTTCTTTGCATCTTTATTATTTATTTGAGCAAATAAATATCTTTAAATAAATATTTTTATTATTTATTTGAGCAAATTAGTGGAAAAAAAAATCTAAATATTTATTATTTTCCTTAGTCTCTAAGAAAGATGGTAGAATGGTCTTTTTAATCCAAATTCATGGCCTATAAATTGAGAGCCTTGTCTCAATTCCACACCCACATTTTCAGCAGCCTAGGGAGAGGGTAAGAGAAGGAGAATGTGATTAGGGGGAAGTAGAGAAAAAGAAGAAGAAGAAAGAAAAGAGAGAAAAGGAAGAAAATGTGCCTTCTTGAGTCAAGGTAAAAACACACCCCTTCCATGTCTTCTCCAATTCTTTAACCCATTTCATCCAATTGTCTAGATGCCCTCTTGTGTTGCATATTAATGGTAAATAGGATTTTCGATGTGTATGAAAATGTGGGTTTGATTTAGTGACTTTGCCTTACAAATGTGTCAAATTAGGCACTGCTGTAACTTCTCTAATTTAAAAGAAATATCAAATTTATTTATTTCTCAAATCTGAATTTAGTGTAGGCTATTTGGTGTGTTTAGAGCTTGTGATAATTTTATTAGCCCCTAATTGTGTGTTTTTAGGGCTTGGATATTTTGTTTAAAAATCTGGTCCCGAGTCTCTGAAAAATAGTCCACTTCTTTCAATTTTATAAAATTTCAGAAAAATCATCTCCTGTTGGTTCTTCTTTCAAAATTTATAATTCTGAGTCCTCTTTCCAATGGAATTTATTTGGGTGAAAATCATCGGTTAGATTGAGAGGAAAGCTAGTTTTCCCAAAGGGTGACAAATCTGGACAGGTTTTCGAATATAGCTTGCAGATGAATTTTTGGAGGTGCTATGCAAATTCTGAGAATTGGAATTGAAACTAGACAGGTTGATTATTATTTTTGTGCAATTTCAGCCCCTAATTTGACATGGAAGTATGTTTACCAAAGCATTATTGTTAGCCCTGCAAAACTGAATAGTGCTGGAAATTGTGTTTTATTATGTTATTTGTCTCTAAGTGTTTCAAAGCATTCCTAATGTTGTTTGCTTGCTTTACCATACTCATGTATGCTTATCATGGGTTTTATTTCTTCTCTTATGTTTGTCTCATGCTCTTTTATATTACCTATTTACCGAATGTGACTAACTTGCTTAGCAAAAGATCTAATAAACGGGAAATGATAAGGGGTTGGCAATGGGTTGACGTTCACATTAGCATTTCAGAATAATTTATACATATGAATGACATGAATTATGATGGGATTTAAACCAAATGAGTTAAGTCTTGCGCAAGCAGTCTAAGCGAGCCCTTTGGTATGGTATGTGCAGGGTGTAAGTGAGCCTTAGGCACGATTTGGTATGGTATGTACATGGTGTAAGCGAGCCCACTTGTTTGGCCGTCCCTTTTGAGGTCCATCAATGTCACTGACCGATAAATAATCGGAAGGTGGGCATAGGTGGTAAGGTCTGCAAAGCAGCAAAAGGGGGAGTTCTGAATAGTTTGGTGTTCAATCCTTGTGGTTGGGTAGAAGGATCTCTTTGGGGGATTCTCGATGTGTAGTCTAACTACTAATTCATAGAACCTTATTGTAATGTTGTATGTTATGTTACCCGATTTGTTCTGTGTATGGTTGATTGTTGATAAAAGATATGGGGGTGTGTGTGCTTTTATTGGGCATCCCAAGCTCATGGCGTGTCATGCCAGGTGATGAAGTAGTTTACAATGGTAAAGGTTAATTCGAAGGCAAATAAGATGAAGTGTTGGAGCTGTGGTTCATTTGAAGACTTAGACTAGTTGTTTTTTTTCCTTTTGACTTTTGGTTTGGCAATGTTTTGGTAATCTTGTAATGGAGCATAAATGAATTATCTGTGATATTAACTCTGGTCATATATGTATATTAAGATGTTTTGATTATCTATCTTACTGGTGTTGTATTATTGTACGTATTTAACGGTCCAGAAGTTGAGGCGTTACACCACCCCTTATATTATGATGATGATGATAATGGGTTTTAATGATAATGAACAAGTGTTTTCTTTGCTCATCTTGAAACAAAAAGTCCATCAATATAATGGAACAAATATTAATAGTCACTTCAACAACATGCATAAAGAGAACAAGTGAAATTGGTTAGTTATAAAATATTACTATTTTAAAACCACTAATATGCGTAATAAATTTAAATTACTTACTCATCAAAAGAGTCATATCCACTATGATCGCCCTACATTTGTCTCATAAAATGTTCGAATTGCTCGAAGCGTCTTTCATATGATTGAACTATCCCTTTCAATGATGCTACCTCTTCTTTAAGGCCCTTAACCTCTTCATCATGTGCTTGTGACCTAGCTGTAGAATTGAAAGTGGAAGACGGCTTTGGATCAACCCCAAAACCTTTCAAATACACTGACCTCTTTCCAAGGACTTGAACAGAAATTTGCTGCTGTGTTAGTGGGGTTGCTCCAGGCTGTGAAGCTTCCTCACGAAGTTGGTCCATCTTCTCCTGTCGGTTAAAAAAAAAAAAAAAAAAAAAAAACTAGTAGTTAGTATATTTTACAAGTACACTAACTAGTTAACCATTACATAGGAATGTGAATTTACATATAACACCCCACAAACTGGTTCAATCCAATCGTTTTTTTTCTTACTCCAATGTGAGGTCTTATAAAAATCTACGATGTGAGGCCCCTTGCCATTTTCAATTCCCTATATTAAACATATAAAATGCAAGCTTAGCAATACTATTAATCAAAAAAAAAAAGAATACAGCATTAACTAATAGTCTTAAAACAAAAAATGTGTTACCTCAATTGAGATTGCTATTGAAAATGATCTTGAACCCATAGTGTGATTATAGGGTAACTTTTTTCTGTTGTCTATGTTCCTTTTTGACCGTTCCTACAATGTAATAGAATTATTAACACACATTCATTCATTATATATATACATGCATATAAAACTATATATATACATACATATATAATTGTATGTATCAAACAACCATTCTTTGAATTTTAAAGAAACTTAGCAAGTTTTGAGTTATAAGAAATTTAAACATCCATGGATTTGTAGTGCAATTACAAGAAGGCATAATGGTGATTTGTAGTGCAATTAGAAGAAACATCCATGAGTGTTAAGGTTTACCTTGTATGTATCACCAAGAAACACATGATCAATCATGTACCTCCAATCTTCTTGGCCTACTCCAACAAATGGCTTACTATAAGGATTTGTACCTGTTTTCACCAACTCTTTGTAATCTTGATTCATATGATATCGCCAGCCTTTGAACAAAAATGTGGACTTTGTGTCAATAACTTCTTGTGCAAGTGGGCCGTCATTGTATCCTTCAATCTCAAACTTATCATGTCCCAATTAAATAGTTACACAAGTAATCAAACATCATATATATTAACCTACTTACATCAACAACAATAAAAATTAAATTACCTTCAAGGACTATACGATAGCTGCTCGAATGGCTGGTGAAACATCCTTCCAATTTTCTGTTCCTTACAATGGGGCTTGCAATCGAATTTGTGCCCCCCCCCCCAATTCATTAGTTGCCTTAGTGGCATTATGCCCCACAAATGTTTTCCGTTCACTAGAAACTCCAACAAAAAGCTTCTTGCCACCATGTTAGGTGATAAGTCTACTAGTGTTCTTACCCCTTGTCGGACGTCATACTCGCTTTACCGTTGAACCTATATTATAAACACAAAATTAAACCATATTATTTCTTTCAATCCATATGTTATAAACAATGCAAAGAAATGTCCACAATAAGAATAAGGAAAATAAAAGAATTGTTTATAGGCTATTGCTTTTTATATACTTTGATGGTTGTTGTTTATACACTTTTTCATGGCTGGTGTTTATACACTTTGATGGTTGTTGTTTAGCAAAATTCACAATTAAAATACCATTTACCAATCATGATTTGGCAACCAAATTAAATATTGTCAATCATAATCACTCCAAAAAGAGTAAGCATGTAGTAAGTACTCAACATAGATTACAATGATGGGTGCAACAATCAAACTGTTTTATACAAAGGATGAAACACTTACCAATACCAGCTGTCTGCGAAGATGGAGATGCATCCATAGGAGATAGAGATGTAGATGCATCCATAAGAGATGGAGATGTTGACACGTGAGCTGGGACCTCAGTCGGGGTTGCCTCAGACATTGAAGTCATCGACCTCCTCTTATTGGCTTGTCCAGGTGGCATATGTGTAGTCTGTGTATGTAACAAATGAATTTTAAGCAATACATTAATAAACATTTAAAATGCATGACAATTCATGAAATTATAAGATAAGCTAATAGTCTAATATTAGAACTACATTACAAGTAATGAAATTATGAATAACAAGTGCATTAAAAATTTGACTTCATTAACAAGTGCATGCCATTACAATCAAAATGACTTCATAATGTAAAAAGTAAAGGACATTACAATCAAGGCTCTATATCATGATTTGTATTTGAGTTACTATGGCTTTGAAATTCATCTTCATCATCACTAGGATTACTTGAATTTTGATCGTCATCATCATCACAGATAAAATCATCTCTGTTTGCACCCTCTACATATACATCTCTACCAGATTGCAAAACCATTTGACTTGGAATAATATTAGGTGTAATATCAGTCATACGTAAAGTGTTGCTAATGGAGTTTGTAATGGTGATTTGGACAATTTCAGTGGTCTCATCCTGCTGGAACACATCATTCGAAATAGGTAATTCATTATCATTGGGATGTACATCCTTAAGCTCTGGCACATTCAATATTCCTCGACGTTGAAGTCGCTCTACAACTTTCCAGTGTTCACCTAATTTGGTATCATTGACATAAAAACCTTGCTGCACTTGACTTGGCAAGACAAATGGGTCATTTTGATACCAACGACTTCTTACATCAATGGTTGTTAGATGTGTTTCAGTGCTAAATGTTCTATTGCTACCAGTGTTAAACCATTCGCATTGAAATAACACAACTCGATGCCCAAACATGTATGTTATTTCCCAAACTTTAGTCAAGTAACCATAGAAATCAACTGACATACCTTGATGATCCCCTTGAACGACCAACCCACTATTTTGAATTTTACGACGGTTGTCTCAATCTTTGGTATGGAATGCCATTACAAATACAACCTGAATAAATATTCACTATTGGCCCAGGACCATTTGCTAATGACCATAACTCATCAGTTGCTTCCGATGATCCTTGATCTCGTAATTGATTTATCTACATGAACATCTGACAAGGATATATGATGTTAATATCAATCTAGGAATAGCGAATTATGTTTATGATGTTTATTACATATTTATCTATATATCTTACCCGCTCTTTGAACCATCTAGGAAATTCTTCTTGTTGTCGTCTTGTAATGTCATGTACATTTGCATTCTGTAACTGATTCTTGTGTTCTCACAAGGATGTATGATGTTAATATCAATCTAGGAATAGCGAATTATGTTTATGATGTTTATTACATATTTATCTATATATCTTACCCGCTCTTTGAACCATCTAGGAAATTCTTCTTGTTGTCGTCTTGTAATGTCATGTACATTTGCATTCTGTAACTGATTCTTGTGTTCTCTATTCAAAAAAAATATTAATAATTAGTACTTGAGTGCGATCATAACGAAAAAGTTATGCATATACTTAACTAAGTGAGAACATACTCTAGATATTTATTGATTTCAGGACTATTGTACAAGATAAACCAATGAGCTACTTTTGTTTCATCCTCAAACACGTTGAGTGCCCTTTGAGTTAGCCCAAAAGTACGGACTTTTTGTGAAAAAACTGAATGCCCCAAGCTAACATCACCACCATCTTCATTTCTTTCCTCTCTGTTAAATACGGTTTCAATCCCACCAAGATACATAGAGCAAAAAGTGAGAAATTCTTTGACAATGTAAGCTTCTGTAATCGAACCTTCTAGGCAAGCTTGATTCGCTACATACCCTTTCAAAATCCCAAGTAATCTTCAACAAATAACATGAAATTACTATATAAACCACATATATGGTACTATAATATTAAAAAAAATATAATTTTACAATAAGTGCATAATAATACCTTTTAATAGGGTACATCCATCGATATTGCACTGGCCCTCCAAGAATGGCTTTGCGAGGCAAGTGAATAGCTAAGTGGACCATGACATCAAAGAATGCATGTGGAAATTTTTTTTCTAACTTGCAAAGTATGAGTACTATGCTTTCTTGTAAATTCTCCAAATCATTCACCCTCACTGTTTTCGAACATAACTCTTGAAAATAATTTCCCAACTCAAACAATGCAATAGAAATGTCCTTGTGAAGATACCCACGCATCCCAATAGGAAGAAGTCGTTGTATGAGGACATGGCAATCATGACTTTTCAAACCGGATAACTTGTCGCCCTTAGTGTTCATGCACCTAGAGATGTTTGCTGCATATCCATCAGGATACCTAATTAATTTTAAGAACTCACAAAAACCTTGTCTTTCCCTTGGAGACAATGTGTACAATGCAAGGGGCTTTGCAAAGGACCCATCCGTGCTTTTCTTTAAGTGCAAATCTTTCCTAATTTTCATATCCTCTAAATCCATGCTTGCTTTTTCCATGTCTTTGTTCTTTCCATCAATGCTCAACAAAGTCCCAATCAAATTGTCACATATGTTCTTCTCCATGTGCATAACATCGAGATTATGCCGTAACTTGAGTGTCTTCCAGTATGGCAATTCAAAAAATATGCTTTTCTTTGTCCAATTCAATACTATATTTTCATCCCTTTTTCATTTTTGATTGCTTGGATGCTTTCCAAATGGTTTAAATGTTCCTGAATCCAATTGATCTAATATTTGTTCCCTTGACAACTCTAACGGTCTTGCTCGATCATCTGCCTTACCATTAAAGAGCTTACTTTTTCACCGAGGATGGTCTTGAGGTAAGTATCTGTGAGCACCAGTATATCCTATCTTACTTCTTAACCATTGTGATGATGCATTCTTATTACAATTGGGGCAAGCCAAATATCCTTTTGTACTCCACCCTGACAAGTTACCATAAGCAGGAAAGTCATTAATAGTCCATATAACAATTGCATGCATTCGAAAATTTGCCTTAGCTGAAGCATCATACATAACTACACCATCTTCCCACAACTCCTTCAATTTGTCAATTAATGGCCTCAAGTAAACATCAATATCTCTCCCTGGTGCTTTCGGTCCAGGAATAAGCAATGACATCATGGAAAATGGTTGTTTCATATACTTCCATGGTGGCAGGTTATAAGGCATAACTACCACATGCCACATACTATATGAGTTGCTTATATTTCTAAAAGGGTTAAAACCATCAGTGGCCAACCCTAGCCTCACATTACGAGGTTCTTGAGCAAACACAGTATGTTTCCTATCAAAGTCCTTCCATGCCTCACCATTGGCTAGATGCCTTAATATGCCATCGTCAAGACATTTTTCTTTGTGCCATCTCATATCTACAGCTTTTTCCTGACATGTATAGTCTTTGCAACCTTGGTGTCAACGGGAAATATCTCAAAATCTTATGAGGGATCTTCTTATCTTTGTCATCATTCAGATTGTATCTAGGCTCCTTACAAATTGGACAATTTTCTAAATTTTCATTTTCCTTCCAAAAAATAGCACAATCATACTTACATGCATAAATAGGCACATATCCTAAACCCAAGTCACGCAAAAATTTCTTGGCTTCATAAAGGGTCCATGGAACCTTTTGGCCACTTTCTGGTAAAAGGTCTTTCAATACGCCGAACAACATGTCGAAAGACTTATTGCACTACTTGTTTAACACTTTCATATGAAGCATCTTAATGACAAATGATAACAAAGTAAACTTTTGGAAGCCAAGGTATAATGGATGTTGAGCATCCTTTAACAATTTATCAAAATTTTGTGCATCCTTTTTTTGCTCATTATCATTCCACTCATCCTTTTCATCATCATCAAAAATATTCACCATGCATTGGTCTTTTAACATATCACGCAATTTATCTTCAAGGTCAAGGCTTTCATTGGTTGTCCCTTCATCACCAACACGTTCAACCTCATTGTCATTATTCCACACATGAGGTTGAGTGACTGGAACAGTTTCCCCATAGTGCACCCAAGTTTTGTATGAAAGCGACATCCCTTTTCAGATCAAATGATATTCCACATCCTTAATGGTATGACATTCAAAATTTAGGCAATCCATATACAGACAACGAATTCTATTATCTAGGCCAACATTTGTCATTGCAAATTGGAGAAATGACTTAACCCCTTATCTATACTCCGAACTCAATCTATTTCTAATGGACATCCAACTCTTGTCCATATTTGGTCACCTATAAAGTAAAGGTTATGTTAGATAAATATATCATTTATTTGTTGTGGTTATATGCATGGAAAAAACAATAAATTATATACAAGTGAATAAACCAAGAACCAACTTACTAATTTTCACACAGGTAGATCAGCACAAAAAGTAAAAAAATTTACACAAAAAGTTAATATATTCACTATAACATAGACATCAACACAAACAAAGATAGCACCCCTGTTTAGCCTCTTTGGAGAGGTTCCAAATAGCAAAATAAAGGTGCATCTAAAGCAACAAAAGGTAAAAATAGAACATGGAGTGAGCAGAAAAATAGCGGATAATATTGAAATACTCTCCTTTTGTTTTCCATTTTGTGGAACTTGTGGCTTGTTTAGATTTTTGCTAATTGAAATACTTTTACAGGTTCTATTACAAGTTAGATTTTTTGCTTCATTGGTGTACATTCATTTGCCTAAATACTTTTTGGTTGGGTCGGTCCACCTTGATAAGTACTGTTCACTCAACCCTACTGTTGGTGAGGGACCAACAGCAGAGGGATAACAGCCAAGTGGCTGAGACAGAAAAAAAAAAAAAATGGCAACAACAGATGCATAGATAAAATGCAGCACTAACAGCAACATAGATGTACTAAAGAAAGAACATGATCTGACTAATTAAGATTGTGGATAATGTCATGCATTGAGTAAGAGAAGCCTAGGAGGTTGGATTTGGCCCAAAGAGCAACTCTCTATTTCACTTGGTGCTATGATGAGTCACATGAGTTATTGATTTGTTATAGAATTCACTCAAATTTGAAACAAGCTAACACTATTTTAATTTTTTTTTTTTTTTTTTTGTCTTGAGTATCTGTTTGGTTTAATTCTTTTATATTGTTTATGAGAATTAAAAGTCAAAAATTACAAATTAATTTGACACAAATAAACACAAAAAAAAGAAAAGAAAAAAAAAGGATAACAGCAGAGGGACTAACTGGAGAGGAACTAACACCAGAGGGATAACAACCAAGTGGCTGAGACAAAAAAAAAACAACAGCAGTAGTAGCAGCAGCACAGATACAATGCATCACTGACAGCAATACAGATACACTAAAGAAAGAACATGATCTAACTAAATTATGATTGTGGACAATGTCATGCATTGAGTAAGAGAAGCCTAGGAGGTTGGATTTGGCCTAAAGAGCGACACTCTATTTCACTTGGTGCTATGATGAGTCACATGAGTTCTTGATTTGTAATAGAATTCACTCAAATTTGGAACTAGCCAACACTATTTTAATTTTTTGTCTTGAGTATCTGTTTGGCTTAGTTATGTTATATTGTTTATGAGAATTAAAAGTCAAAAATTACAATTAATTTGACACAAATAAACCCAAAAAAGAAAAAGAAAAAAGGATAACAACTAAGGGACCAATCAGAGGAACCAACACCAGAGGAATAACAGCCAAGTGGCTGAGACAAAAAAGAACAATAGCAACAGCAGCAACACAGATATAATGAATCACTGACAGCAATACAGATACACTAAAGAAAGAGCATGATCTAACTAATTAAGATTGTGTACAATGTCATGCATTGAGTAAGAAAAGCTTGGGAGGTTGGATTTGGCCCAAAGAACAACTCTCCATTTCGCTTGGTGCTATGATGAGTCACATGAGTTATTGATTTGTTATCGAATTCACTCAAATTTGGAACTAACCAACACTATTTTGAATTTTTGTCTTGAGTATCTGTTCGGTTCAATTCTTTATACTATTTATGAAAATTAAAAGTCAAAAACTACAAATTAATTTGACAAAAACAAACACAAAAAAAAAGAAAAAAAAGAAAAAAAAGAAAAAAAGATAACAGCTGAGGGACCAACAGCTGAGGAACCAACACCAGAGGGATAACAACCAAGTGGTTAAGGCAGAAAGGAATAACAGCAACAGCAGCAACACAGATATAATGCAACACTGACAGCAACACAGATGCACTAAAGAAATAACATGATCTGACTAATTAAGATTGTGGACAATGTCATGCATTAGGTAAGAGAAGCCTGGGAGATTGGATTTGACCCAAAGAGCAAGTCTCCATTTCACTTGGGGCTATGATGAGTCACATGAGTTATTGATTTGTTATAGAATTCACTCAAATTTGGAACTAACCAACACTATTTTGAATTTTTGTCTTGAGCATCTATTTGGTTCAGTTCTTTTATACTATTTATGAAAATTAAAAGTCAAAAATTACAAATTAATTTCACAAAAATAAACACAAAACATAAAAGGATGTAAAAAACAGATCTAAAAAATTTAGGGCTTACCAAAGAAATTACAATCAATCAAAATTTGAAATAATACATATAAATACGATGATTTCCTAATAATAAATCAGATTATTACCATCATGATAGTAAATGGTAATAGCATCCCATAAAACCTTTCAGTCCATACACTAATCAATAACAAACTAAAAAACAGAGAGAGAACCAGATATATAATACACTACAAAAACCTTCAAATACAATAACCACTCTCAAACTCAATTCAAGAAACACTACCAGTGCTCAGAAATGATTGTAAGAAAAGCAAAATCTAGGAGTAGCAGCTAAAATAGCAGAGACATTTGAACATCTAGAAAGACAATGAAACTGATACATTCAATTTGACCACTAATCAAATGATATTAAGAAAGCAAAGTAAAAATCAAAATGCAGATGAACATATAATATATATATATATATAAAGAGAGAATACTTGATCGGACCACAAAACTCATAAAGAAAAACAAAATTAAAATCACCTCAAGGTGGAGGCAATGCGAGAGAGGATGAAGCAAACCTGGTGGTGGATGAAATGCGAGAGAAGAGACAGAAAAACTTGCTCTGATTGGCAATGAACAACGAAGTGAATGGAGATGGTGGCTAGGGCTTTGCTTTGTTACCGATTAGGAATGTAGATAGTGAGGAGTTCAGATGAAAAATGAAGCTCAAATATATTTAGGAATTACATAATTAAAAAAAGAATTGATTTAGGAAAATTCAAAACTACGTAGTTTTGTTTCGAAAATGTCCCTTTTCTTTTTTGTGACCACAACATACTGGTCACCAATAGTTTTAAGATCCCGCCATTTTTTTTTTTTGCTCTACCGCCATTACCTTCCGCTACCATATTTCAAATTTAGTGGCAAAAAAGTACCTACCAGCGACCAGAAAATTGTTGGTAGTCGCGACAGGGAAAATTTTGGTCGCAGAAAGTAAACTATCTATGACTAACATGAAAAAGGTGGTCACTGAAAGTGTTTTTCCTTGTAGTGTAGGACAAGCACGGTTGGAGGAGAAACTCTTTGTTCGCTAGCCATTTGTGAGTAATATTATTATAAAGTTACATTTGAAAAGTAGTTTAAAAACATTGATGATATATCATGATTTTGTGAAATCCTTATTTTGTTTCCGAATGAATAAATGTCCTATATTTTGATGAATCTATTAGTGGCATCTTTAGTGAGTCTGAGCCATTGAATGATGTTTATTTTTGTACCACGGCCGTTATTGAGATCTCCCTTTGACATCCGAGAATTGGTTGTTTTGCTTTGCTCTAAGGATGTACCAGGCTATCAAATTTTGAATATGAAGTATTTTTATTAGAAATCTTTGAATGCTTTGGAAATATGAATTGAAATCAATACATTAAAAATGCTTGAAATTCATTCATTTGCCGTTGCACTTTAATATTATTCACTGGGTAATGACTCACCCCTCACCCTTATATGTATGTAGGTGCAAGAGAAATATTTTGAAGAAGTTAACTCCGTGAAGTTCAAGTTTATGTGCTAGAGACAAGAGGGTATTAATTAGTCTTGGGTATATTGTATTTGTGATAGTTGATTTTGGCGGACCACTCGAGCGGTCATTTGTTCGCTTGAGCGGATATTCATAGCTCTCAGTAGTTTGCTATTTTGCAGGCGAGAGATAGCTCGAGCAGTGAAGTGGTCACTCGAGCGTAGATTTCAGGCTCCCAATATTTTCACTATAGCTCTACAAAACTTCTAGGACCTCTTGTTTACCGCTCGAGCAGTCTCTTCAAAATTGTGTTATTCACTCGAGTGATGGAAAGTTTGTTCGAGCGGTCTGTTTGGGTCAGCTCACTTAAAAGTCGATCTAACTCATTTCTTTTTCACTTTTTCCAACTATTCTCTCTCTCTCTCTCTCTCTCTCACACCCATCCCAAAATCCTAACACTCTAAACACTTGATTTCTCAAATTCTCACCTCAAATCTACCCAAGATCTTCCGAGAAAGTTGAAAGGAAAGCTCGGATCAAGTGTTCTACCGATTGCTTTGGTAGTTGATCAAGTAGGAGTTGGGTTTTCATCTTAGCTATCAAATCTTGAGATAGGAGTATCTTTAACTTGTTATATCCTTAACTTGAAATACATATGTGGTAATTTCATTAGTTATCCGTACGGTGTGTGTATATATATATAGGTGAATATATATATGTAGAGATTGTGTTGTGTTAGTGAATGAGTCGGATAAAAGTGGACAATGCTTCATGACTATGGGAGGATTTATGCTTATTATAGATGATTATTGTTGTTTGTGGTGAACATTAGTCTCAATTTCATGAAGAGAGAAAATCCCTAAATTTTTCACAAACCCCAGTTTTAAAATTTGTTCAATAAAAAGGGGTTTTGCTCAATTGGTTTCTAAAGCATGAAATTGAGTGTATTTACATGACTTTGAGGTTGAAAGGTAAGACCTGAAGTATTTTCTGTACGTAAACCTTGAGATGGTGATGATTGTTTAATGAAGAATCCTTCATTATTGAAGTGTGAAGTAGTGAATTGTTGTGAATTGAAATCATCTTGGGGAAATTGAAAATTTACAAATTCAAGTATCATACGCATTTTAAATTTCTCCTATGATATTACCATGGTGTAAATGTTGAAAAGTTGGAAGGGGGTAAATAGTCTACGAGTCCGGGTAATGAGTTGGGTGAGGTTTGAGTTGTATATTGTAATTGGTACCCCCGCAGGAAGTCAAGGTGCCCAATTTCCTTGTCTGCACATATCGCTAGATGAATGTAGAAAAATGTTTTTGGGTGTCCACAAGCCCGCCATTTTTAGAGTCAGCAAACGTGAAAAAAACATGGTTTTGGGTGTCCATGTCCCCGCCATTTTTGGAGTTAGCAAATATGGAAGGGAAAAAAGTTTTGGGGTGCTCATCACCCCGTCGTTTCTGGAGTTGGCAAATGTGGGACTATTTTTAGTATACAAATCAATATATATATATATATATGTATATTGAGTTTGCGACTCTCACTTGGGATGTCATAGTATATTTACCACCCATGTTTACCCTAGAAACGTTGAACAAACTTCATGCATTGCATATCTCATGTTCATCCATATATATATATATATTACAATTATCCCAATATTTGCATTGCACGATCATGTGTTTTTCAATTAATTATATAACCTACTGAGCTTTTGCTTACCCCAAAGCTAACCATTTTTAGGAAATGAAGTCGATGAGCCACCTAAGTGAATTGCTTTGTGAAGCAAATTGGATGAAGCATGAATGTTCTCACTTTTGATGTTTTTGTGCTGAAGTCTTGGTCTTTGTGGTGTAATTGTAAAGGATTTGATTTTAATGAATCTTATATACTTCTCAATAGAATGTAGTTATTTTCAAACTATTCTCTCTTGTATAACCTCTTACCTATTGAACTATTTCTTTTGTTCTTGGCTATGGATGTAAGCCTAAGAGTTGTAATTCTTGAGAATAGTTCAATGGGGAAGAAGAGTTGATGAATTGTAATATTATTATTATTTCTTTTCCTTCTGTCTGTATTTATGTTGAACGAAATAGGCAAATCGGGCTTGGGAGGTTTTTCCCTAGGGCATTACAAATTGGTATTAGAGCTAACCGAGTTTGAATACCTAGAGCTCATGGGAAGTAGCTTTACTGCATAGGGTTGTCATGCTAGAAAGGGACGTTGACTTGCCTTGTGCGTCTTGTCTGTTGGTGTGATTATGTGGGTATGGAGTTACGTTCTTAGGATATGACTTGTGCCTATTGCATTCAACGAAATCCTTTTGGAAAGGCACCTGATCAATGCTTTTTCCACTTGGAGGTCCTTGAGTGCCAAGGGACCAGTTGGTATCTTAGGAGAGTAACTCGTTTGGGCTCTATGTGCTTACGTTACATGGTATAGGTATATATATATAGGTGTGTTTGTTTAACTCGTGTGCAATGTGTGAGTTGGTGTGTGATGCATAGATTGTGAGTTAATTCTTTTCTTCCTTACCCTTATATAGGATGTCTGGGCATGGTAGAGGCCGTGGTAGACCACAGAGGTAGTCGATATTCCAACAAGAAGATCTTCCTTCCCAAGAAGAAGGGGTAGGATAAATGATACTACCTGTCTCTCCGTCTAGGATGTAATGGGGCATTAGCCCAAGAGATGGTCGGCTCTTTGTGAGTCTATAGAAATACTCCAAGCCGAGCAAGTGGTGAGGATGATAGGAAAAACTCGAACCTCCTTCTTGAAGGAATTCTTTTACTCTAACCGCCGAAGTTTAGTTGCGACTGATCCAATGAAGGCGGATGGATGGTTAGAGCAAATTCTCAAGCCTTTTGAGATTTTGGACAACCGTGATGGAGAAATCTGAATGGCATTGACGGCTTACCAGTTAAAGGAGGAAGTCGGCCAGTGGTGGAAATCTGTTAAATATAGAGTAGAGCATACTAAGGAGGCCTTTATGCACGTCTTTCAAGAGAAGTTCTTGCCTGCCATGGCTAGAGAGAGGTTGAGGAAGCAGTTCGAAGAACTTAGACAGTTGGACACCCAGTGGTGGAATTTGAGGCCACTTTTACTAGCTTGGCACTTTTTGTACCCGAGTTTGTAGCGATCGAGGAGCATCGGTGCTTAGAATTTGAGAAGAGACTGAGGACCAAGATTTTGATAAGAATGATGGGCAATATGTATAGAGAGTATGATAGATTGGTGGAGGCTGCAACTCATGTGGAAATTATGCTAGAGGCCGAGGAGGCAAGATTGAAGCATAAGAGGCCGAGTTATACCGAATCTAAGAGTGACACCGGATCTTCTAAGAAGTCAAGGAGTTCTTTTTCTTCTTTCCAACCCATGCCCCAACAAGCCAAGTCATCAGGGTCCTAATCATGTTACTTGTTTCAGATGTGGCCAGCTTGGTCACAAAGCATCAAAGTGCAAACAAAATCTTAGTCATCAGCAACAAGCATGTCCTCAAAGCCAAGCCTAGGGAAGGAGCCAGTTGCTTGCATGTTACCATTGTGGGCAATCGAGGTACATAAAGAGGTCTTATTCACAACTAGCAGGGACGGGAGTGCTTCAGGGTCTCAAAATTTTGGGGGTTATCAAACAGGCCAAGGTTAGAGGCATAATTACCAGTTGGTTCAGTCTAGACAGACATCAAGAGCAGTACAAGGGGCCACATCAACATAGCTTGCACCACTAGCCGACACTCTGAGAGGTGATTGGGGGGAACAGAGTCCCCAGGACGAAGTTTATCTTTATCGCTTCTAAACAATCATTTGGGCCATCAGTGATAAGAGGTACCTATCTTATCTATAACACTTGGGCCAACATATTGATAGATACCAGAGCATCCCATTTATTCATAGCATCTGTATTTGCATCCATGTTGGGCTTAAAGATAAAACAACTAGAGTCTTCACTCATGGTTGAGTCACCAATTGAGGATCAGGCTATCCTAGATTAGGGGTGTCATGGGTGTGTAATTGAGTTAGTTGAACTTTAACTCCGCTTCAATCTTGTGTTATTAGAGATGATGGGTTTTGACGTTATTCTCAGTATGGATTGGTTGTCTTCTTACCGTGCTGTTATAGATTGCTACCATAGAAGGGTTATAGTGTGTACCGCATATAGGGACCATTTTTATTTTTTGGGGGATAGAGCTGATAGGGGGTTGTCACCTTGTCACCTTTGTATGACTCGCGAAGTCGGGGAAAACTTAATTTTCTTCTTATAACTGTTGTAGACGATGAGAGTAGTGTGGTTCAGAAAATATTTCCTAAGGTAGTTTGTGAGTATTTAGACGTTTTTCCTAAGGATCTCACTAAATTGCCACCTCATCGTAAGGTATAGTTTTCTATAGACTTGGTACCTAGTATAACACATATCTCCATGTTGCCATATAGATTCGCTCCAATAGAACTGCTTGTCTTAAAGAAGCAACTACAAGAGTCATTAGATAAGGGTTTTATACGCCCTAGTACCTCGCCATGGGGAGTAGTTTCTCCAAGATAGATTTCAGGTCGGGTTATCATGAATTTCTAGTAAAAGAGGAGGATATTCCCAAGATCGCCTTTCAGACTCGATGGTCGCATTTAATTCCTTGTAACGCCATTTGGCCTAACCAATGCTCCTACTACCTTTATAGGCTTAATGAATTGAGTCTTCTGAGATTATCTTGATAAATTCGTGGTGGTTTTTGTGGATGATATTCTCATTTATTCACATTCTGAAGAAGAGCACAAGAAACATCTTCACATTGTTTTACAGTTGCTTCAAGAACACCGATTGTATACTAAGTATGCAAAGTGTGAGTTTTGGCTTTCGGAAGTGAAGTTTTTGGGCCACGTTGTCTCAAGAGAGAGAGAGAGTTACTGTAGATTCTTAAAAAATTGAAGTAGTACAGAAGTGGGAATGACCTAAGAATGTTTTCGAGATTCGTAGCTTTTTAGGTCTTGCCTGATATTATAGACGGTTTGTGAAAGACTTTTTCACTCTTGCAGCACCATTGACTAAACTAACCACGAAAGGAGTAAAATTTTCTTGGAACAAATCTTGCGAGAAGTCCTTCTTAGAATTAAAGGCTCTATTAACCTCTACACCCATCTTGATTATTCCGGAGAGAGGATTGGGTTATACAGTTTATTATGATGCCTCTAGAGAAGGGTTGAGATGCGTTCTGATGCAAGAAGGTAAAGTTATGGCATATGGTTCATGTCAACCAAAGACTCATGAGAGGAACTACCCAACTCATGACCTTGAATTAGCTGTAGTAAATTTTTCTCTAAAACTTTGGAGACATTATCTTTACGGGGAGAAGTTTGATGTATTCTCAGGGCACAAGAGTCTCAAGTATTTATTCTCTTAGAAAGATTTGAATTTGCGCTAGAGAAAGTGGATAGAGTACGTGGAGGACTACGATTTTGAATTGCACTACCACCCAGGAAAGGCAAATGTGGTGGCCAACGCCTTGAATAGAAAGCCTATGAGTACAGTTGCTAGCCTTGCCATGAGAGAGTGGAAGATGTTGGGTGATTTGGGTGAATTCAACGTGCAGCTCAAGGAGTCTCCTAGACAAGCTACCTTATTTTCAGTCCTTGCTCAACCTTCACTAGTCACATGAGTTTTAAAGACACATCAAAGTGATCTAGAAATAGACGCAATTAGAGAGAAAATCTTGCAAGGGAAAGAAAAAAAGGGGTAGAGGGTGCATTCTGACCAAGTGTTCGGTATGTAGATCGCCTCCTTGTACCAAAATCTTGTAGAGATGACGTAGTTCAAGAGTTTCATTATTCACATCTTGCGGTCCATTCTAGAGGCACAAAAATGTATCATGATTTGAGCTGTCAATTTTGGTAGAGAGGCATGAAGCGAGATGTAACTCTATTTGTATCTAAATGTTTAACTTGTCAACAAGTCAAGGCAAAGCATCAAAAGTTGGTCGGGTCATTACAACCTTTACCTGTAGCTGAATGGAAATGGGAGCACATCATAATGGGTTTTGTTTCGGGTCTTCCTAAAACTCAGAAGGGTAATGGCGCGGTTTGGGCCATCGTGGACTGATTAACTAAATCGACACATTTCCTTGCAATGTGTATGGGTGACTTGGTTGAGTATCTAGCAGAACTTTATGTTAGGGAAATTGTTTGGCTTCATGTGGTTCTGGTAAGCATTGTCTCAGATAGGGATCCTCACTTCACCACACAGTTGTGGCAGAGTTTACAAACTGTCATGGGTACTCAATTGACCTTTAGTACCGCCTACCATCCTCAAACCGACGATCATTCTGAGCGCACAATTCAAATTTTGGAAGATATGTTGAGCTTGTGTACTAGATTTCAAAGGTTCATGGGAGAAATATTTGCCTTTAGTAGAGTTTGCCTACAACAATAGCTTTTAAGCTAGCATTGGAATGGCGCCTTTTGAAGCCATGTATGGACATCCTTGTAGGTCACTAGTGTATTGGGCTGAGGTAGGAGATACACCTATGTTTGGTCCAGACTTAGTTCGGGGGACCACCGAAAAAGTAGCTCTCATTCGGAAGAGGTTAAACACCACCACAAAACGATAGAAAAACTATTACACTTTCTCATTCAATTCTCAATGGTTTTTGGTCATTCTTTTTGTGGTGTAAAGACCTTGTCACACAGAATCTAAACCCATTTAATCCCACGTCAACCAATGGTTGAGACCTACTTTAATTTCACATTAAAGTCACCAAAAAACCATTTTTTTCAACAATCCCCTACATGAATAAAAATTGACCAAATAAAGAAAACGGACAACGTTTACAACAAAGACTTGGAGAGAGAGCACACAAACTAACCCTACATCAGAAAAGGTATCCAAAGCAAAACACGTGTGTAACCGGGTTCCAACATCGGATAGCTGCATGAAGAAATGGAAAACAAAGTGAAGTACGGCTCAACAGAAAAAGAGTGTTTATGCCAAAGCCATAGAAATTTACTTTTTCCATGCCGTCCAAAGTGGCCATCCAATCCTTGATCCTTTCGGCAAAAAAGATCTCCATTTCCAGAGAAAATAGCAAAAAAGATAATGTTCTGTCGAAGGAAAGAGCAAGAGAAGACCTTTATATAAGATATGGTTATGTGGGTGGTTGACAACTATTGCCAGCTGTCCAGTCACTGGTCTTGGCCGGCCGGCCACCTTTCCCAGCTGGCCGTCCACTCCAATGGCCGGCCAACCAAGCTTACTGGGTAGGCAGTTGGACAACAGTGTTGCATTTGGTCCTTTTTGTTTTTAAGTCTTGTTTTGAGTCCTTCGTTGCTAGTAGGTGTGAATAGGTGTGTTTAGGTTGTTTTTACTTTGTTTTTCCTTTATTGAGTTGTATTTTGTATTTTGGTCAATTGAAGGCTCAATATCTGGTTATGAACATCATTCAAATACAAGCATTTTTAGTTTCAAATTCCGTTCCAATTTTATGCAAGTGTGGTGCCATTCTCGAGATACTATACAAACAAAACTCCTTTTATAAATTGCAGGGTTCGACCTCGATCATAGTTGTTACAACAGAGAAAATGTAAGTGTTTAAAACAAAAAGTAACGGCCCATCTAAAGCTATAAAAAGTTTAAAACTACCAAATCAAAAGAAAGGAAAAGAGAATACAAAAATCAGAGCCAAGCTTGAGTGGCCCTCTCCATCCTCTTCCGAGGAGAGGACTCAGGGACACTATCACCATCGGCACCACTGTTATCAAAAGAGTGGGACGTAGAGCTGGTATCATCCTCTCTGCTCCTTGACCCAAAGCCATCATTATCATCCTCGCTCCCAAACTCAGAGCACCTACTCACTGTCTCCTCAGTGTTATTGGTCTCAGCATCATCTCCGCTCAAAATCGGCTCTGAGGATGAGGAAGTCTCCGGCGCCCGGGACTCTCCGCTCTAAGTCCAGGCATCCCTACCTCTGTCCCGACCTCGACTTTCATCCCTGCCATGTCTAGGAGCCTGTTTGCCTCTTCTCTCTGCAACCGGAGGAGGTACTGCTGGTGCCGCCAGTGTAAGTGGAGGCTGAAAGCAAGAAACAAAGTATCAGAACAGCATCAGTACAGAATCAGCATATATATGGCAAGTGAGAACAATATTAGTGTAGAATCAGCATGAGTATGGCAAATCTGGTTAGTATTGATGCAGAATAGTATGAATATGGCAAAAAGAGAATCAGTGCATGTCAAATGAGTAGAGAAGGCTACTTGATAACGTGGAAAGTAAATAATGCCTCCTTCCTCTACACCATGTGGACCAAAGAGGCGACCAACTAAAGGAGGCCATCTACGTAGCCCACTGGTACCTGCAAATGAGTTTGAACATTAGTATCTAGAAAAGGAAATGTGAAATACAACCTACGAAATGAAAAACATACATGTTGCACGTCGAGGTCCTTAACGTATTCATGCTCCTCATCCAACCGCCGATCGAATCGTGCAGGCGCTCCACTTGGGTGCCAATGTATAATTACAATTGGAATCATAGGAAGACCTACCACATGAATAGTAGGGGGAGCCCCTCCAGCATCAGGCTCAGCCACGTGAGTAGCTCCTCTGGCAGCGAGCACATCTGTACCACCTCTCTCATGAGCTTTGGTCAAGGGCGGCATGTGGTGGGTCCTAATAAAATTGGCATAGTCCTCGACCCCTCAAAAAAGGTCAGCATCTTGCCCCGCCATGAACTACACGATGGCATCGACTAGTAAACCATCGGCTGTCCTCATCGATGTAGGGGGAGGAGCATGAACAACAAGGGCAAGTAGGCCCAGGGTCAGACGCACGAACCACACTCCGAGATACCCTCCAGCAAAATCGGTAGCTTTGAGGTGTCCTAAGACACGGCATACTCGTCCCGCGTCCCGACAAGCATCACCACCTACGGTTGCCACGTAACCTGCGATCAAAAAATTCACAGTTGTCAATTGTCTTAGTTGTTAGAGTATGGATCAAAATAGTAGCAATGGAAATGAAGTAGAAGTGTATATGGGTTTTAGGTTTCCTCACGTGCCGCCACTGTATCAAAGAATCGACGGTAATATGCGAAGACAGTATCACCACAGCGCCGGGGATGGCACCTGCCATCGTACCACCAGTAATAGGGCATAGCAGCCTCTACCTCATCTTGTGGAACTGGGGCAAGGATGGGGAATTGCAAGAAAAGATTAGTTTGTGAGTCAACATAAAGAAATAGAAATAAAGGCAAAAAGTGTAAATTAGAAAGCATAATGTGCAAGCAAAAATGAATAGAAAGTGTAGTGTGTACCTCCCAGGCTCACCAATAGCCCCTAACCTTATTCCCCTTATTGTGGGAACTGGAGCTCATGTAGCCATACAAATTGGCGAGGCTAGCGCTACCCTAACCATAGAACCGTACCCGGGGCAAGACCACTAAAGCATTGAGCAAATACAAACCTACGGTATTCCACAGGTTTGCAAACAAGGTGGTACCGAGGAGATAGATCAAAAAGCCCTGGGTATACTGCTCGACCTCCTCCTAAGTCTCGGGCTAGCTACCATGGAAGTGATCATAGTTTTGGCTATATCTGACCATGGCTGGCCTGTCCAAGGTAGGGCGTGCTCCAAGTAGATAAATCCAAGTTGCCTCCCACTGGTCCATGTCAATGTCTAAGGGGATTGGATCACCCCCTACTCTCAACTCTATGATCATGGAGAAGTCATAGGGGGTCATCGTCATCTCCCTGGTGGAGGAGAAGTGGAAGGAGTTAGTGGTGTCCCACCACCTCTCCACCAAAGTGCCAAGTAGGGCCCGATTGGCCTGTAGTCACGCAAGCTTTAAGCAGAATAGGTCGAAGCCTACCTTATCAACCAGCTCTCTGACTTGAGTAGGGAGCTCCTGATACCAATCCCTTGCCTTCATGGCCCCGTAGCCTCTCCAGGTGAGAACATCACCCTGTGTTAAAAAAGGAATTTGATAGGTATATGGTAGATGAAAGATCAGAATGAAATATTGAAGCAAGCAAAGTGTATAAAAAAGAGCAAAGTTTCTACCTCAAGAAGATCGTGGAAGAAATGAGAGGCATGCTACCTCAAAGAAAGTCCTGGTGCACCCTGTGAAGACCTCAAAACGTAGCATGCCTCTAGGGGCCATCACATGGTAGGTGGCACGGTCGAAAGGCCTCACCCCTAACGGTAGTAACTCAGGCTCAGGCCCCGGAAGGTAGATCTCCTTCACCGCCCCGTCAGCCTCGTCAATCACGGGCTCATTAACCTTTGTAGTAGGTGGAAGCACTGGTTGCCTCAGGAGGGGCCCCATCATGTGGAATGTCGTCCGCTATGAAAAGACTAGTGAGCGGTGAGAGAAAATGACAAAAATGAGGGAAATAGGCAGAAAATGCCAAAATCAAACCCTATGAGAGAGAAAATGAGAGAAAAAAAGTCAACACGCAGGAGAGAGTGCTAAATACTAAGAAAAGCCCGTGAGAATAAGCCCAAAACATTGAGAAACCACAAAATTGAACCAAATCAAAATCCAATCAGTTCAAAGTGTAGACGGCCAAAAGGGCTTTGCGAAAAAAGTTTGCGTGAGATGTTGGGTAATGCGAATAAAGTGAAAATCTAGATAGAGAAAGAGACCCTGGAGAGAGAGAGGAATGTGATTTTTGGATGGTGTAGATGTGTTTTAGTGAGCCCTTGTTGTGTTTTAAATAGGCCACAGGTTGAAATCCCGAATCTGCCCCCGCTGTAGAGTCAGGTGGCTGGCTATCCCTTTTTTGTGGTCGGTCGACTCCTCAAGTGGTCCAAAGTGGATTTTGATTGAGATCTTGCTTATTTTGTGCATGAAGGATCTTGCGTTCATCGTAACAAGGAAAATTAAAGAAATTGGGTTTGTTTCAATTACAGAAAATTCAAAAATGTGATTCTGGATGCACCATTTCAAGTCCTGTTGTTTCTCTGAAATAGGAAAGTCCTCTGATTTCAAGCTTGAGCAAGATGCATCCGTTTTTGAGCATTTGAGGACCTCTGAGCAGTAAGTCAGATCTTTATGAGGTGTTTTCAAAATAACACTTTTTGTTTATTTTTTTTATTATTTTATATGTTATGTTGCATGGAACATGCATCATATCATATTGCGCACCAATTACAGCAATTATATTGCAATTATGTCGCATCCATGTGCATTGTGCTTTTATATCTACCCTTTTCACATAAGTGTGATTTGGCCCATACCCTCTTTTCCTTTCGGCGCAAAGCGTGGTTTGGCTTGTATCTATTTTCCCAGTTAAAACCTTCTCTCTCTCGGTATGAAATATGGTGAGATACGCATGTTTGTTACACCACCCCTGTTTCTCTTGGTTAAAACCTTTACTCTCTCCGTATGAAATACGGTGAGACACGCCTGTTGGTTACACCACCCCTGTTTCCCTTAGTTAAAATATTTCCTCTCTCCATGTGAAATACAGCGAGATATGCCTGTTGGTTACACCACCCCTGTGTCCCTTAGTTAAAACTTTTCCTCTCTTCGTGTGAAATACAATGAGATACGCCTGTTGGTTACACCACCCCTGTTTTCCTTAGTTAAAACCTTCTCTTTCTCTGTATGAAACACGACGAGATACGCCTGAGGGTTACACCACCCCTATTTTCCTTGGTTAAAACCTTTCTTCTCTCTGTATGAAATACGGTGAGATACGCCTGTTGGTTACACCACCTCTGTTTCCCTTGGTTAAAACCTTTCATTTCTCTGTATGAAATACAGTGAGATACGCCTGTTGGTTACACCACCTTTTTTTCACTTGGTTAAAACCTTCACTCTCTCCGTATGAAATATGGTGAGATACGCCTGTATGTTACACCACCTCTGTTTTCCTTAGTTAAAACATTCCCTCTCTCTATATGAAATATGGTGAGATACGTTTGTTGGTTACACCATCCTTGTTCCCCTCGATTAAAACCTTCTCTCTATCCGTATGAAATATGGTAAGATACGCCTATTGGTTACACCACCCTTTAGACCTTTCGCATGAAACACGTCAAGATGTTGTTTTCTCTTTGGTTAAAACCTTCTCTTTCTCTATATGAAATATGTTGAGATACGCCTATTGGTTACATCACCCTCCTGTCCTTTTGCGTGAAACATGTAAGGACATTGCTTTGCCTGGTTATAACTTTCCCTCTCTCTATATGAAATACAGAGAGATACGTCTGTTGGTTGCAGCGTCTTTCCTCCTTTCACGTGAAACGTGTTTGGAATTGTTATTTGCTTACACTTTTTGTGTGAAAGATGGTTAGGTTTATTTTAATTTAAGCTTGCAGCTTGTTTTATTCATATGTTGTCATCTTGATTATTGCTCATTGCATTGTCTTACATGATCATGGATTTTCAAAATAACCAGCTCGGCGAAGTGTGTAAGTCACATTTTCAAAGTATATTCTTTGTGCATAGCATCTTGCCCTTGAACTACGCTAGTTTGATTCCTTATAAAGGGATATGTAGGCAACTTTCGAGTTCAACCTAAATGCATTTACATGTTGATTGCTTGACCAAGTCTTATGGCCTTGTCAAAAGAGGTCATCTTCGGACTTTGACATTCACTGACGTCATTTCATGACTTTGAGCTCTATAAAAAAGGAGCAACTGTAGACACCCCATTTTGACCACTCTTAAGACTTGGGCACCTCACGTTGAATGCTCGAGGATGAATTATTACGCTGTGCAAATCGTTCAATTTCTTCAGTAAAAGGCTTCAGTTTTCAAGCTTCAGAACCTAAACCTTGCACCCCCTTTGAATCAAAACCAAATTTTTTTTCTTGCATGACCACTCAGAGACCTGTTGGCCAATAGGTGGTCAGTAGGCCATTTTTAGGTGGCCGGTCGTCCACCTTCATGACCAGTTGGCCATGTCTAGTGACAGATAGATATTTTCTACTACTAGTTGTCCCCATGTGCATGTCTTGCACCAGCTGGCTTAATATAGATATTTTCAATGTGAGATAGTGTTTTTCTATAAATATATGACCTCATCTCATGGTTTAGGGTTAGAAAAAATTTTCCCAAGAGCCAAAACTTATTCAACACATTATCTTTCTCTTTCTCTCTCGCATTACACATACACTATCCATACACTTCCTAAACCAAAAACTTGAGGCCTCTTGCTGAGATTCTTGACCCTGAATTTTAGCTCTTGAGAGTGTTCACCTTGTGGTTTGCTTAGCCAAGAGTATCTTCTCTTCAAGAGGTATAACATTTGCTATCTTTTTCCTTGTTTACACTACTCTTCTCTTCTCTTCTCTTTTTCTTGTTGTTTATACACAATTTTGGACTACTTTTAAGGGCTAAAACTTGTGATTTAGAAGCTACCAAAGGTGGAGGGGTTGATCACCCTTTCGTGAACCCTATTCCATAGCTTATATCCTTGTTCTTCCCATTTGTTTCTTTGATTTTAGCTATTATTTTTCAAAGTTTTCAGAGGCTAAATATGTGATTTAAAGGTCCAAAAAGTGGAGGGGTTAGCCACCCTTCGTTAGGCTTGCTTCCTAGCTTTGTTCTCTTCTATTTTTGTCTATATTTTCTCCCTTTTCAAAATGATTTCAGCACTGATTTTTTTTTATTTATTTTTTGGGCTATTTTAGTTGCTTATTTAATTCATGCTTTGAATACTATGCTTGTATTGTTGTAAGTCCTCATAGATTTGGTTGTTTAGGCTATAGACACCAATCTATTTGAGTTGATAGCTTTTCTTACATAGTTTTCATGTAAATAGTCTCACTTGTAAGTCATCACCTTTGCATAATCATCTCTACAACCTCCCTCCATTCTTTGTTTATTTTGGTAAAGAGTTGAATCAAACAAAAGATTGATGTTCAAAGCATAAGAAAGTGACTTTCCATACTTAATGGTTTAATCTCTTCGGAGGTTCATTACCAAGGCATTACATCTCTCTTATGCTAAAGCACAATCTCTTGTTTAATACCTATCTTCACCGCTTTTTGCACCTAGTGGACGTAATCTACACTTTTGGACAAAAATGAAGAAAATATAAGAAATGGCGATGTAATGTAAAAGAGACTAATAAAATTGGTGTAAAAGAGGTAAAAATGGTAATAAAATTGAGTTGGATTCAATCGGACATTATATTAAACCCATTGCATCTTGAATCATTACATACTTTTTAGTGATGTTTAGTGATTCAAGAAGCAATGTCTACCTCTTTCCTTAAGGTAACTCCATGATAGGGAGGAGGTTTTTTCGGTCTTTCATTTCCATTTATTGAGCTTTTGTCCTATTGGTTCATAGATCATTACGCAATAAATTTGTGACAATTGATGATTTGTAAATCAAATCTACTCCTTTCTTGATCATCTTCATGATAGGGAAGAGCAGAGAGGATAAACGTCTCTTAGAAACACTCTATTTTGCTTTGTTTTAGATCTGTTACAGCAAGGTAATCCCCAAAAATAGTGGCCGGCCGACCACTTTCAAAAGCTGACCGGTCACAGTTTCTTGTATAGGCAATGGCATTTTTGTGGCAGAACAGAGTAGAAACGGCGGCCAAGCCAAAATAATTTTTTGACTGCAAAACAGAACAGAATCTGGCAGCAAACAAAGAGGTTTCCAGGAGAATGTTCTTGGTTGTGCGCTTGTGGCTCCTTGCCTCCCATTCCATCAATTTAACGGTTCAATATTAATGTGTTGTAATTAATTAGTTAGCTTAATTCAAATTTGTAATAATTACTTAACGTAGTTTATTCCACTATGTTGTAATAATTAGCTTAATTAGGTTATTCATTCGGACTCTCTTGTATGAAGGCACACTTGTAATATTGTGTATGTTTTTCAACCCCCATTCTTTCTCCTTTTTATTTACTTACTTATGATGGTTAAATGTAATATCATATTTTGGTTTCATATCATTACCATGTGTAAATATCCATTTTTGCATGCATCAGGTTCGGTTCATCATTCTAACATCATTGTCATTTCCTACTTGCTTGAGTATGTGTGCTATCGCATGCTTTGAGTTGAGCCATATGTCATGTTAATAAACCAAACCTAGTAGTTGCATTTTATATGTGTTGCATTAGTCACTTGCATATTAGAGCATGCATTTTTCTAACTATTATCTTCTATTTCAGCTTGCCTCAGTTGAGTATTAGGTGAGCATTTCTTGCTTTAGCATATTGCATGTATTTTTGTGTTTCCATATCAAACATATTTACCATGAGGGTGAGTGCTTATTTGGTATACCTCTTTGAATGCCGGTGGATGAAGGCTATTTTTCTTATATTGGGATGACTTTGATTAATGGACATATGAGTTTACTTTTTCAAGTAGCACATATCCAAAGCTCTTTGCAAACAAACATGAAAACAAAGCATTCCAAAGTGGGTGACTTAGTCTATACTTGTGTGTCTCACATAATAAGTTAGCATTAATAATCAGAACAAAAGCATATAATGTACATAAAAATCACACCATGATTAGTCAAGGTTGATCTCTGATCGGGTGAGTTAGGTGCTCAATTCATGACCTTTCCCTCTCACACCTAAGTTCCCGAGCCGAGACACTTTGGTTATGATGGGTAAATGGCCTTTGGCATGAGTCACAGGTTTCCTAAATTTTCCAAAAATATTTAGGTGGCAACTCTGAAATCTAGCAATGTAGTCTGTTTTTGGCATTTCTAATGATAAATGGATTTTCTAAAGATTTGCTAGATTTGGACTCTTATTTGAGTTTCTCTATTTCACATTTCACTTGTGAAACCAGATTCAGAACCATTGGAGTCCGAATTGTAGGACTATCGTATCCGAGGAGACTAAACCCCTCCAAGGAGCACGAGAATCCATTTACAACCGATAAAATGGCTTTGACAGTGCTTGTATAGCCTATTGGAAGACACGTACCTAGAGATTCCCAGTGCTTGTAATCATTGCCTTGTTTTCTGATGTTAAAAGTTATTTTCGTGAATTGAATTATAACCTGGCATTTGCATGATTTTTGGAAAGAAATATAAAGGGTTTTTGGCACATGGCATTGCATATGCATTCACCTTATAACTTTGTTAAGATTCATAAACTATGTTAGAGTATCTCTACTGGGCTTTGGCTCACCCTATGTCAAAAACAACTTTCAAGTGCTAATGATATGCCTCCGCCAAGGATATAGCTTGGGAGGACTTGGAACTGAGAGCTTCCTTTTGTTATTTGTTGTAATTATTTTGTACAAGCCTAGGGCTTTGATTATATTGATCTAAAACTCACTTTTGTTGTACCTAAGCATCATCTTGGGAAGTTGTAGGCATCAAGACATTAATTTATTTGTTTAACCTTTATTTCATTTCTTTCACATGTGGCATATGCTATAGATTCACGATTAGGGCTTATAAATGTACAGTCGCATATGTCACTTTTTGTACAATGAATTCACATGAATGGAAGATTTTTATTTTGGAATGTATTGTTACTAGTGTATGCCCGTAATGTTAGGATCAAAATGTAATTGTAATTTATACGTATAATGTTGAAATTTGTGAAGTTTATATCATTTTTTGATAAAGATATTGAAAAAAATATATTGAGATATTTTTCTTCTTAGAGAACTTATAACAATTTTGCTTGTGTTACATGCTTTACAAAACTCAAATAAAATAACAACTCCTTCACGACTTTAATGCAAATTAAGAAACAAACATATAAGATTTATAATGTTCACCAATATTGCAAATCAAAATATAAGAGCAAGTAAAAAAAATTGTAAACATAAAGCATAAAGCACATCAGTAAGTGCTTTGTAATCTTAACAAATTAAATTGAAAATTAAACATCAACTAATGCATACCAGCTTGTACTCTACAATTCCAAACAAATCAAATATAAAAATAAAAATAAAAAATTAAATATCAAATATCAAATAATGCACACCAGCCAATGCTCTGCAATCTAAAAAAATTAAAATTAAAATGCACACCAGTTAGTGTTACTACTGCCAATCAAATTATAACTACATAAGAAAAACAAACATTATATTGTCATACACTAAAAGAGTGGGTTAAAACTTTATTAAAAAAAAGTGGGTAAAAGCTTTCCAAAATATGTATGCTTTACAAAAGAAGTGTCAATAACATGTTCTCAAACATGTGTTTGCCCAACCTTCCTTCTCATTACTTTCCAAAAGAACACTGAGTCAACTTGTATGTATCACCAATAAGGAACATGCACAACAATCTAGTAATTTGTGGAAACAAAAAAATATAGTTTGGTACATTTGTTGGAAATATACATATCAAAACAATTTTGCTTGTATTTTACCTTATTACATCCCCATCGAAGCAAGCTAGTTGCATTTCTCCTTTTAAGCTCCATAGATTTTTCAATCCAATCCTACAAAAATCCATATTTCCAATTATTATTAAATTGAAATTTTATAAAAAGTTATATAATCAATAGAAATAAATCTACATGGTTACCTTTTGATAAAACGTGATTTAATCTACATGGAACACTGCAATAACACTTCAGGATTAACAATATTTGTAGTAGAATGCAAACTATCTTTAGAAAAAAGAATACTTATACGATCAATGAATGTATATCTGGACAATGCCACACATAATTGCCCATGGCTAAACACTGGTATGCGCAAATCAACCCCAACAAATTTCACAGATTGTCCTTGAGATTTATTGATGGTCAAGGCATATGCTAATCGGACTGGAAATTGATGTCTTGTCATTTGAAAAGGCATTTCTGAAGACAATGGCGTCAAAGATATCCTTGGTATGAATGCCAAATTGCCAAATTTTTCTCCAGTTAAAATTTGAGCTTCAATTATGCGAGTGTTGCACCTAGTAACCATCAATCTTATACCATTACATAGTCTATCTTTCGGTGCAATATTTCTTAAAAATATTATAGGACAACCTACTTTCGACTCTAACTTAAAAGTTGGTAACCTAGAAGGATCCAATGAATTTAAATTTTCATTAGGATATCTATTTGTAATGGTAAGATCAATTTCATTATCTTCAGACATTTTATCTGCCGCAAGATAAGTATATAATCTCCCTGGAAAGATATTCAACGCAGTATTATTAATGTGACTAACATCATCGTTACGCGTAGATAGAATTGTGCATTAAGTTAAAAATGTTGGGGTCGTCATCTCTATCATATTCAACTATGGGTAAACTGTAGAGAGTAATTCATTCAAATCTTCACATTTGTGTATTGTTGATGGAAAGTTGACGATTTCTTGAGGATTGGTCCCAATCTAAAAAAAGTGAAATCAATAAAAAAAATAAAATAAATAAACATAATTTAAAATAATTTACATAATAAAGAAAAAGGTTAAAGTAGTGTTACCTTTATCAAGAAATTTGCAAAATTAGCATTTTCATGGTCTCCATGATTCAAGCGCATATTCAAGTCCAAAGTTAAGATATGTATATCCTTCCATAAAACAAAATGTCTTAATAATCCATTCACAATTTGCTCATGAACTCCTTTGGGTATAATTGGTAAGATTTGTCGAAAGTCTCCACCAAGAACAACGGTAATACCCCCAAATGGCTTTTCACTATCACAAATATCCCTCAATATATGATCAACCGCCTCAAGACAATGTCTATGTTGCATAGGAACTTTATCCCAAATCATGAGTTCTGTTTCTCTAAACAACTCAGCTTGTAATGATTGTTTACTAAACCCACAACGTGAATTTTCCAAGATAACTAACGGAATGGAAAATGTTGAATGTGCAGTGCAACCTCTTACCAATAACAATGTTGCAATTCCAAATGAAGCCACAGTAACAACAATATGCCCAAGGTTGTGACATTTTAATGCAATCGTATTGTACATAAATGTTTTCCCTGTTCCAGCACCCTTATTTAGACAGAAAACAGTTCTTTTATTTTAAAAAACTAAAGAAGTGATTGTGTTATAAACATTCTGCTATCCATTGGTGAGACAATCAATAGTAATTTGTGGATTTGCATGTTGTGCCTCATTCTATAGTTGTTTATGTTCAAATATCAATCAATTACCAACTACTGCACTCCAATTTGCAATAGGTTGTGGCATGGGTGGGAAGTCAATTAAACTTTTGCCTAATTCACAAAGCATTTCATTCAAAAGATGGAGACCATAATCTTCAATTTGAAACTCTGTTGGGTTAGAAATGGCAAACAATGTACGAATCTTATGTGCAAGATCATCACATATATGTTTTGAGAATTGATTTCATAATGTACATGGATTTAGTGGAGAGCACTAGGTGAGAATAATACTAAACAATCTCCTCAATTGGCATCTAGTTTTCATAACTGCAGCCTCTTTTAAGCATTGTATCCATTCTTCATCATCTTCTGAAAGCCCCTTTACAACACATGCTAACTTAAATGTATCATGCACAACATTATCGACCATGTGTAAAGACTGAAATGGCTTTGGTCCTTTGGCAACAATTAGTAACAAATGCAGATAAAATCTTTCACCATAATTAGGGCTCGCAAAGTACATTATACCAATTGCATATCCCATTTCTCTTGATTTCCATCTCTTTTCCGACTTAAGCCAAACAAAATGCTATGCAAATTCTTGATAAATGAATGGACATTCATCTTCACTGGTAGCACTGTAACAACCCTCGTACCGATTACTGAATAACCACTGAATTACTTACTGATTTCTGCTAAACTGAACTAATAATGACTGATGAGTGAACTAGATGAACTACTGAATGAACTGATTGAAATTGAAACTGAAATCAAATGAGTTTGTCTATTATATTGCATACTGTATATGTTTGCTTGAATGACTATCTGTTTGAATTCGTATGTTTAAACTGCTAATTGAAGGCCTTATCGGCGGCCGATTTAGGAACCGTTTAGTGTTTTAGAATCAGTAGAATATTTCTGATTTTATGGTATATTTATCTGAAAATTGATTAGGAATGATTAAATTAGATTAAAACGAGTTAATTGCCAAGTTTGACTTAATCACGAAAATGCCATTGAGTGGAGCCATTGTTTATTATTCACCTTTGAGCCTTATACAACTCAATCAAAGCATTTCATCAGCTCATTTGAGCTCCTAGCCGACCAAGAAGAGAGAGTGAGAGTTAAGAGAGGGATTTTAGCTCATTTGTTGAATTTGCTTGAAGAATTGCTAGGAGACTTGTAGTAGATCGAAGTATACTTGCTAATCTAACCTCCTCACCTTGTAATTGGAACTCTAGGTAAGGACATCATCTTCTTCTTGTTGTCTTGAGCTAAACCTTGCATGTTTCATGCATCATTGTAGAGCTAAACCATGATTTTGTTCATAATTGTTGGATTGAAGTCCCATTGTTGCATGCATGTTGAATTTAGTGAGTTTGGAGTTGGGTTCATGGTAATTTGTCACATGCATGTTCATGGTATTGTTATAGTATATGTTTTCAACTTGCTTTTCAGAGAATTGAGCTCATTTGAGCATGATTTGAAGCTTAAAATTGTTTTGAATGCATGCATGTCATGCTTGAGCATTGTTCTTGAAAATGATTTGAAATTGAGTTTAATTGAAACACCCTTGGGCCTTGATTTCTTAAATTGAGCTTTAAAACTTGTTAATCTATGTGTTTGAAAGAGTTTTCCAGAAAATGGGCCCAAGAGGATCGAATTTGGAGCATCAAAACTTGGTTTGAAACTCAGAGGTCGAATCTGGATTTTCCAGAATTTGGCCGTCTGCTCAGCGAAGAAGTGCCGCCGAGCGGAATCATGCTCCCAGTATTTTCTTGCATTGTTTCTGATCCGCTCGGCGGATTTTAACGCCGAAAGGGAAAATCGAGCATCCAAAGATTTTGCACCTTTCATCACCGCCGAAGCGGCGGAATGTACGCCGAAGCGTGGGCCTTTAGGTGTGTGTCCGCCGAAGGGAATCTGCGCCGAAGCGAGGCCTGTTTCATCGAAAATTTCGAAGTGTTTTCTAAGTGCATTTTCACATCCTCATCCCATCCTAGGCATTCTTAGGCCTAGTTTAAGACATCTTAATGAGGATACAGATGTAGAACACACCGAGGCATATTAGGAAGTTAATTATTGTACTTCCCCAACTGTTAACTTAGAGTGTGTTTAACTTGTTACTGTTTAGGGTTGGCTCACGGGGACGCGCTCTAGCTACTGATAGCCCAATCACTGTGAGTAACAGATTGTGTAAAGATATGTTCAAAATGGTTATATTTTGAATACTGAACTGAACTGTTTATTGAACTAGTATTGTTTATTGAATGAATGTATATCCCGTGATTTCGAATCAGACAGGCATCCTTAGCACCCACTGTTATTGACTGTTACAGAGCTCTGTCGGTTTCCTTGTGGAACCATACTGATTGATGGCCATCATTACTGTTGGGTCTGTTAAGGCCCGGTCCTTTTGGACCTACTGTTTATAGGCTAATGGATGTACCACATATGACTGATTGATTGAACTACTGATTGACTGAAATACTGAAAGATTGAAATACTGTATAATGAATTGATTTCATTACTGTAAGGGACATTCATTCATAACCTCTTTACACGTTATGTTATTCACTGGGCTTTAGCTCACTGTTTATATATATGTAGGTTCTCAAAGAACTGCATCGAGCTAGGAGCGTGGGTTTGATCCCCAGTTTTGTCAAGCCAGCCTAAGTGCCTCACTGCGAGGTTCCGAGTTGCCATGCTATGGCTTGGGGTGTTTTTGTGTCCCCCGTCGGTCTCCTCACTGTTTTGTACATTTGTATAGACCGTTTACTGTTATACTGTACTGTTATCGAGGGATTAAGTCCCCGTACTGACTGTTTGTAAATGGTTGTATAGACTGTATATGGATTGTACTGTTTTGAACTGTATGACTGCATAAAAATGTTTTGACATTCAGATTTTCACAGCTCTATGGACACTAGTTATTTACTGTATTGGCTTCCGCCAGGCCCTCAGACTGCTTTTATCAGACATCGTTTCAGAGGCCTTCTGTAATCTCGGACATCGCGATTCTGATGCTAAACCCATAGGGCCGGGTTTGGGTCGTGACAGAGCACAATATGCAAAGAAGCCAATAAGAGTTGACATTTGCTGACCAGCTCTAGATTGAATCGTTTCTAATGACTCTTCTGCATTAAAAACAACGTGATGCATTCCATGTAAATGAAGTGCCAATCGTACAACTGTTGGCATCTTTACATGCAAAGGATGACCAAATATTCACCAAGCAACTTCTGGAGGTCCAATATATCTTGCATCGAGATATTGTTGAATCTCATTTATCAATCCCAACACCATCGTTGTACAATCATAACCCTTATAAATGTACTTATGTATATACTTGGCACATCTCATTCCAGCACAAACTTCCATATTTATATGATAGTTGAAAAGTTTAGAAAGATATGCATTGTGTGGTATGACATCCCTATTATCAACTTCTTGGCCCCTCACAGTATGTACTTGACCATTATTGCGACGACGATAGATAGGGTATCCATCTTGATCCATAGTTGTTGTTTCTGTGAAAACTTGAGGGTATCTCTTAGTGCATCTACCATTTTCCATACATGGTTCTTGCGGATTTTGAGCACCACATAGTCTATGTAGCACACAACATTTGACGGTTTCAAAAAGTATAGGATCGTCTTTTCGGTTTGGAAATTCTGCGCAGACCAATTTGTCTACTTGAGCACTTGTCTAAATTTTGTCTGGACCTTTAAGAAATAAAAGTGCATGCATATGAGGGAGGCCTCATTTTCAAAATTCAATTGTAAAAACTTGTGCAACTTTATTTCTAAACACTTTATTTGTTTCTATCTCCTTCATCAAACTCTTTCTCTTCAACTCAAAAACATGGGCAATTAAATCAGGACGATCAATAGGTTTTTGATGTGGTAATAATGCTGAAGTAATTTCTAGCCAATTGGGATATGCTACCATGGTAAGGAAAATATCTGGGTGTCGATTGTATCGCATGATAGCCACTGAATCCTGAAAGATTTCAAACATATGTTTAGGACTACCAGTAAATGAAGATGACAAAACAAACCTTTGACCAATTTGACTAGGTCGCACATAATTTGGATCAATATCTGACAACTCTTGGTAAAACTCAAACCGAAGTTTTCCTTGATTAAGCTTGTAGTATGTCAATCGATTTTGCTCAGTTGTAGCCCAAGCATCTACTAAAAACTCTTGAAATAGTTTCCCTCCTCGTAGAATTGTTGAATACTCTGTGGGTCGTTCAAACAAACGAGAACTATAAAAATCCATTTGAGTAAGTCAATTAGTTGAGGTCGATCATACTGAACGTTTCATAATTTCAACTCAGGTTCCCATCCAAGCTCACCATATGGAAATAATAAAACATAATGTGATGGCAAGTATGCTGGGTGACAATCATTAATTTGCATCCATTTATTATTTTCTTGGAAATGTAAGATAATATCTCTTATTCCACTTACCTCTGTTCCATCACCTGGTATTATGATTGCAATCTCATCTGCAGTTGGTAGGTTATATCGACGTCGATCAATTGTTAAATTGTAATGAAGATGAGTAGGTAGATTGTGTCCTGCCAAGTCAAATTGATGTAAAATGGCATGAGCCTGGCGAAATGTAACTACAAATGCATTGACTTGGAACAAACTATCCTGAATAGTTTTGAGAACATCTCTTCTCAAGTTAGGATTTCTACGATTATGAATTTCTAACATTGAATCAGGGTCATAGATAGACCGTTGAGCATAACTCACATCCTGCCCTAGTTGTGGTTGTAGTGATCCTGTTCGATGTCGCAATTCCCCATGAATTGTGAATGATGTAAGGCTCCTTCCACTGAGTGTTCTAGGATCCAATGTAGTACCAAGACTCATAAAAGCATTGGTTGCATTCTACACTAGAGTATAACTTTGAAAGGATTTTGATTGATCATTATTCCCATCATACAATGCCTGAAGTGGTGAAGGGGGTGTAATAAGTAAAGGTAGCCTAATCTTTCCTTCCAAACAACAAGTTCCGATTAAGGGATGCTTCATAGATGATTTTATCAATTTTTCATCCATCCCATGTAAGGCTAAACAATAAAGACATAATACATCCATCTTTCCAAGATAATGGTGGCAAGAAACTTTGTGTTCCCAGGTTTCAATTGATGTATTCATAGGCATATTTTCTAATTCATCATTAGTGTATAGATCTTCTTGAAGAAATTGATTTATAAGAGTAGAGCTACGAATATTTGTGTATAAATAAAATTCTAGAAAACAAAATGGTATGAGTAAGAGTATGTATTTCAAGATTAGACATGGTAGTTTACCGATTCCTTTGTGGAGCTAAAGATGTGTTTGGCATAGAAAATGAACATGTAGAATGATGGATAACCATTGCTCATTTTTATGCCAAATGAAAATCTTTAATTATTGTTTCCCATTCTAGGCAAGCGTGATTGCAATGAATTGGTGTTAAAGAAGGTTGTGTTGAATACATTCTTCTGATCCGTCTTCTTCTCATTGTAAGCATTGAAATTCAAAGTATGACTTTTCATTTTTTTCGCGCTCTTGCCGTGCATGTTGGGTCAATGCAACTTTTGATATTATATTATCATTTTGTGCCTAAAATGAAAATATTTTGTCATTGGTGAAAATATATGAATATTTTGTGCTTAAAATGAAATATATTTTTGTTTGTTTGGACTTTCTCTTAATTTTGTTTCCTATTTTATTTGTTTTATACTTTTAATAGTGTTATCTTTATTTCTTCCTTTCTTCATGCATTTCGTTTTTTTTTTATTAAAAAAATAACTAAGAATTAAAAACCTATCTTATTTAGTTTTTCGTTTCATTATATATTTTTTCTTTATTCTTTCGTTTCTTTTTTCCTATTCTCTTCATATAAGTAGCAACCTATGGATGGTACATTATAAATTCACACGTATCTATGCAAAATAAAAATAAATAAATTTAGAAAACACATATAAATAGCAGCAAGTTATAGGAAAATATATTGCAATCATGCTACAATTTTTTTAAAAGGAGTATATACCACTTGGCATGCATTTGTCATTCTCTTGTTAGAAGGAATCACCTTTCTTTTCTGTTAGACATTGGGTTGACATTTTTTTTTTTTTTTTTGGCCTAACAAATATAAATAAAATATTCAAAAGATTAAAAAAAATCTTATATAAATAAAATACATACAATGTTTGACTTGATTTTGCACTTACACACGAACACGAATAACATTAAGGTCGTGCTCATCACGGATGACCACACCAATATTTCTAGATGGGGTTGTAGGAGGAGACCTACAGAAATGGATTGTGAACAAATTAAAATCTATATAATAAAGTGGTAATAGTAAGAGTATATATTTCAAGAATTAAATACAGTTGTTTACCAATTTGGTGTTAATGAAGGTTGTCTGGGGTTAATACATTCTTTTGATTTCTGTTGCTCTCGTCGCATGCGTTGTCCTAATTGGTACGCAGAACATGGGTTTTATTTATTTATTTTTCATGTTCTCATCATGCACGTTGAGCCAATGTAGTTTTTGATAACACATTATCATTGTGTGCCTACAATAAGAATATTATATAATTAGGTGCATAAAATATAAAGATTATCCCCTCTCTCGCTTCCCTTGCATCATGTATTTGTTCTTCCTTTTAACTAACTTTTCTTCTTCACTTGGTTGAGTTGTTAGTCACATAAGAACCAATGCATGTATTGATGAAATTTAAAAAATGAGGAAAAAAAACAATTTGAAAACACATTAAGCACACAAAACTACAAACTCACTATGCACTTATTGCTTTAAAGATACTACCCATTTCTTTACAAAATATACATTGAAAAGGTAAATATTAGATCATTGGGTACGTAAAATATGAATATTAGCGTGTAATGTTTTATACTTTCCTCTTCCATCTTCTCGTTCTTTCCGTTATATTAAAATTGATTGTTGCCTTTTTCTTCTTTCCTTATGAACTTCTTATAAGAAAAATAAAAATTTTAAAAATTATATCCTATAATTTCCTTTTCATCATATATTTGTTCCTTTTGCTTCCTTTAATTTTTTGTGTTCTTCTCTTAAATGCAGCATGTGTTCAAATTAATGTTCATACAAATGCATTAGCATTTTGTACAAATGCTTACTTTAACATGGTTTAGAAAAGTATTTCACAATCAGTCAAAAGAATTAAATAAATATTTGAAAAAGAAACTTTTAAAGTATATGACACTATGCAATTCTTAAAAAATTCTATATAAAAAAAATTAATAAATTTTCGAAATACAAACTTTTTAAAAATGTTGAGAAACCATACCACGGGATATGCATGTTCATTTCCTTTGCCAAAAGGGATAGCCCTTTCTGTGTCCTTTGATATTTCTTTGTGTTTTTCCTTTACCTTTGCCTATAAATAATAAGTAGAATATATTTATAAATTATTTATAAAATGATAAGAAAATGAATACAGATATAAGTTACTTTTATGCTTACCTCACGAATGCGAATAGTATTAAGGTCACTTTCATCGCGGACAACAACATTAACATTTGTTTCTTGAAGAAATTGAATCTATATATACAAAAACTTTAGAGTGATAAATAAAACTTTATACACATAAATAAGGAAAAAAGCATTTCTTTCTTGATATTATGGTTCGGTGTAAGTCTCTATCCACTTATAAAGTATGAGAAAAAAAAACATTTATTAGAAGAAAATAGGCCTTACATTATAAGAGAGGTACTAAAATTTATATGAAGGAAAAAAAAAAACTTACTAGACCGAAAATAGTGATACTACCCATAACTGTTGTACTTCAACCTAAAAATGTTTGTTCCATTATATAATTTTAGACCCATCAATGATGTATTTTAACAGTCACATTAAAATGATAAAATTAAAATTAGCCCTAGCAACATGAAGAGTATTAAAACAGAGCATAACAATTGTCCAAATTTGAACTATTCTATTTCCCAACAGACTTCAATTTTATAGAGATGAAATTAAAACCAAAATCAAAATCCGTTATAACGTCCAAACATAAATTTATGCCAAAAAAATAAAGAAAAACAAAAACTGTTTCATTAGCCAATAATATTTCATGAAGGCAACTAAAGCAATACAAACATATACATTCACCAGCCCATTTTGTTTCATCAAAAGCAAAAATTGTTTAATGTGATCAAATAAGAAAAAATTGTTCCAAACCCATCATATTTATTTTATGATAAATATACCCCATCAAAAACTGTTCAAAACCCATCATATTTATTTTATGAATATGAAGAATCCATATGATTAAGAGTCACCCATCATATGAATGTCTAGCAGGTTGTAACTGTGAGTCATACTGTCAAATTTGAGAGTCACCCATCAGATGAATGTTTAGTAGGTTCTAACCATTGTGAATAAAAAATACTCTATTCACAATGTGTGAATAATTCAAGAGGGGGGGAAGCAATTTAGAAACCATTTTATAAGCAATAATGAAGGAAACTAAAGCAAAAGGGTGGGAATATTGTATTCACCATTGTGAATAAAAAATACTCTATTCACCATTGTGAATAATTCAAGAGGGGTGGGAAGCAATTTATCCACAGTGGTGGAAGGCTCTAGGATTGCCAATTTCACATAAGTGGAACTCCAAAATAATAAGATCCATGAACCTATGAGATGAAGGTTTTAATATTTAAACTGAAAAAAAACAAAAACAAAAACAAAAACAAAAAAACCTAAAACTAACCTAATACCTGTTGTTTTCAATGTGTTTGGGGTTAGTTTCTGCAACAATTGGAGCAATTGAAAATACAATGGAACATTCCCAAGAACAATGGAACAAACAACTCCAATTTCATAATCAACAATGGAAAAAATACAATTGAACAAACAATCAATGTAAAATACAATTCAAAATACAACAGGACAAACTAAAAAAACACATTAGTTAAACCATACCTACTATTTTGATGGAGGTTAGTTTTGAATTAGGGAAGTTTTGAACAAACAACCCGAATTTAAAACAAATTTGTTGCCTATCTTATAATTCATAAAAACACGATTAAAACTATTAGTCACTTGAAGATACAAAGCAATAAAAATAAGGAGTATCAACTTATTCACTCAAAAAAAGGAGTATCAACTAATAAAACCAAATGACACTAACTAATGTAGTTCAGAAAAAATAAAAATAAAAAAAACATACCAACTAATAGGGGGGGGAAACAAAATATAAATCAACAACCGACATAAACACTCAATGGTGTATTTTTTTATTTTTTACAATAAATTAGAAAACCAACTCTAATTTGACAACAAAAAGAAAAGAAATAGAGAATAACACTCAATAGTGGTCTACACAAAATTGGAAACTATAACCATCTTCCTCAAACCAGTTCATATAGATATTGCAACCATATAGACAAACCAGTTCATACCTACTGTGTTATCAAATTTCAATTGAATTTTGTAATATTACTCGGGCATAAAATATGTTGGGTGGATAACAAAGTTCTTGGTGCTTGGATGGGTTTAATTAATTGTGGAGGATGGGTTGTAATTAATTGTGGAGAATGGAATTCAAATAAAATGTATTAGATTGATTCAAAAATTCGCCCTAAAATATCTAAACTAAATGACCCATAATAACGATATGGAGAGTGCAAACAGTATGGATTCAAAAATTCGCCCTAAAATATTAAAACTAAATGACCCATAATAACAGTCTGTACATACCTTGAAGCCTCAGGATTCTCAATGACCCACAAAGAACTGAAGAACTGAAGAAAAAGCAATGGAGATAGCAAATTTTTAGAGAGAGAAATAAAGACACGATGTAAAATACCTTTGTTTTGGGGTTTGAATTACAGTAAGGGAAACACAAAAACAGACTGTCACGCCCTCAAAATAATACATAAAACCCATCACTTTTAACATGCATTGATATATAAAAGACCCTCATTCTTCTATTCATCAGAGTAATTCATTACAAAATGTATTACATGTTGACTACAGACAAATGCCCTACGGGCTTACAACTTTCCAAGTTAACACTAGGTTACAAAAAGAGAGTACTAACTCAATTACACATTAAGCCCTTGGCTTGAATCCACATGTAATACATCAAACGAAAGAAAGACAATAAAATCTGCCCGCCTTAAGCCTTCCAAGCTATTCCCTTGGAGGTGGCATGATACCTGTACCTGAAAATGATATTCCCGTATAGGGTGAGCTAACAGCCCAGTAGAAATACACTAAACCAGCTATGAACAATGACTAAAAGATTAACAGTTTGATAGATGGTTAACACTTTTACATTCTTTCATATCACATTACAGTTTCATTTTCCATTCCTTTTTAATTTTCAATTCATAACCATAGTCGTAACGACCAAATAACCGATATGAGACAATAACTCATTTTAAACATTTCCTCATTTCACAATAGATAAGCATACTAGCTATATCAATACATCAACAGATAATCATATGAGCTATATCAACACTTCCACTGATAAGTATAAGAACTATATCACACTTCCAACGATAAGCATATGAGCTATATCAACACTTCAACAGATAAGCATTTGTATCTCGGAGTTCATCCCTCTCTCCTCCCACACAACACCCGGTTTAGAGGTCCATCCCCTCTCTTCCCCTAAACCGTGGAGTACATCCCCTCTCTCCTCCAACACAACACAATGCATATAAACAATTATTATACACATCATCAGTCAATACATAAAGTTAACGTATTCTTTCAAACGTCATACTCAATGACACATTCTAGTGATTAGCTTTAGTTTGCCTAATCAGCATGCATTGTCTACAACAATCAAGACTATCCTCCACCGATAGCCCAAAGCAGTTATTTCTAAACAGAAAATAAATGCACAAAATGAATATAAAATCAACATTTCAACTAGGTGAGCGATAAATAATTCAACTACACCCTTTAATCCCATATATTCCCAATTCTAACATTTCTCTATGCTAAACATGCATATAGGTTTATTATAAATAAAACCCCAACTTTTGTAAAATTGCACAAAAGCCCCTAAACTTTCGTAAAATTACCCAACAACCCCCAACATATCAAAATGCTAAAATTTAAAGACAAAATTCATAAAGAGGAATAGGTTATTCCTACCTCAAATTCGAAGTTCAAACTGAGAAGATGAAAAGAGTTGAAACTCGATCTCCACCACACACCACAAAGCCCTCGAGAAATAACACAACTTTGGCGAAGGAACTATGGCCAAAATCCCAATGGAACTATGGCCAAAATCCAGCTCGGCACAACTAAAATTTATAACTCAAGCTCGGTTCGTAATGGCTAATTAAACCAAGAAAGAACCATAGAAGTTGGTAAGCTAACCCTATGCACTTGCACCTATATATAGGAGTTTGTCCACCTTAAAATGTGTCTTGTAACCGATGTGGGACTTCCAACAAACACACCAAAGGTTCCCAAAATAGAATGACGTCTTGTAACCGATGTGGGACTTCCAACAAACACACCAAAGGTTCCCAAAATAGAATGAGGGTTCCAAATACATTTACCAAAAGCCTTAAAAGGCACAAGTGCTACAACCTCCCCACCTTAGGAAATTTCGTCCCCGAAATTAAGGACAAGTTTTTGAAAAATAAGTTTTTCTCTGTTTTTTAAACAATGTTAAATTTCAACATTTAATAACTCGACCCATTACCGGTCATTCCATCTCTTGTCAAGAGACTTAACAAATACATTTCATCATGCATTTCCTTTCCTGCTCAACCATTTTCAACATACATGGTTTACAATTTCATATCATAAACAATTTTCATGATACATCTCCAGTTCTATAATATGGCCAACATATGCAATATTATAATCAACTCTCATATCAAGGCAGTTCTACAATATTTCCATAAACCAAAGCATTTACAATGTTTTACGACTTAAGACATACTTAATGATCTTAAAGTCCAACAATACATATATAACATACGTTCAAACATCCACAAATAGGTCCGGATATTTCTCTCGGACCTCCAACTCACGTTCCCAAGTGGCCTCCTCCACTCCGTGATGTTTCCACAAAACCTTTACCAAAGGAATGGTCTTGCCACGCAGGACTTGATCCCGCCTATTCAAGACCGAACGGTCTCTCCTCATACGAGGCATCCTCATCTACCTCTAAGTCGGTCCAATCCAATACATGTGATGGATCCGGCTCATACTTCCGAAGCATACTCACATGAAACACGTCATGAACTCCGGACAACTGCGGCGGCAAAGCTAAACGATAAGCGACCTCGCCAATCCTCTCAAGGATCTCAAAAGGACCAATAAACCAAGGGGATAACTTCCCACTCTTCGCAAATCTCATCAGTCCCCGCCTAGGTGATATCTTCAGAAAGACATGATCACCCATCTCAAATACCAACGGTCTTCTCCTCTGATCGAGATATGACTTCGACGACTACGAGGTAATAAGCCTCCTACGGATAAGCTCAATCTTCTCCGTTGTTTCCCTCACCAACTCTGGACCCAACAAAGGTGCATCACCCACCTCAGCCCAACAAACTGGAGACCTACACGGTCGGCCATACAGGGCCTCAAACGGTGCCATACCGATGCTAGACTGGAAACTGTTGTTGTAGGCAAACTCCACCAATGGCAAGTGCCTCTCCCACGTCCCACTAAAGTCAAGGACACAACCCCGAAGCATATCCTCAAGGATCTGAATAGTACGCTCGGACTGCCCGTCAGTCTGAGGATGGTATGCTGTACTAAAGGTCAACTTAGTGCCCAATGCACTCTGCAAACTCTGCCACAACCTAGCAGTAAAACGAGGATCTCTATCTGAGACGATCGTCACTGGGATTCCGTGCAACCTCACTATGTCCCGAATATACAAGTCGGCAAGATGATCTACCGAATCTCTCACGCGCATAGGAATGAAGTGCGCTGACTTAGTCAACCGGTCTACAACCACCCAAATAGCATCACTATCCCGCTGAGTCCTTGGAAGACCTACAACGAAGTCCATAGTGACATGCTCCCACTTCCACTCGGCAATAGGCAAGGGTTGCAACAAACCCACTGGCCTCTGATGCTCGGCCTTCACTTGCTGACAAGTAAGACACTTAGACACAAAAACTGCCACATCTCTCTTCATACCCCGCCACCAGAACTGGCGACCTAAATCTCGATACATCTTGGTGCCTCCCGGATGCACCGCAAGGCGCGAATGGTGAAACTCTCGGAGTACCTCCTCTCGGCAAGACTCCGGCACAAACAGACGGTCCCGGTATCTCACACTCAGGTCAGGATACACCGTCAAACCCTTCTCAACTTTCCCACTGGAGATCTTCTCTCGGAGGGATTCTACCTCAAGGTCACTTCTCTGTGCCTCTAACACTCGAGTCACAAGTGTAGGCTGCGCAACAACAGAAAACAAGGCCGCAGCCTCAACAGATTCGCCCAGATGCAAATCAAACTCGCCAAGTGCCCCCAACATCTCCCACTCCCGGATGGCTACACAAGCTACATCACTAATGGATTTTCTGCTAGGGGCATCGGCCACAACATTGGCCTTTCCCGGATGATAATGCAACTCGAAGTCATAGTCCTCAATAAACTTCATCCACCTCCTCTACCTCAAGTTCAAGTCTTTCGTAAACAGATATTTGGAACTCTTATGATCCGAGAACACCTCAAATCTCTCACCATAAAGGTAGTGCCTCCAGTTTTCAAGGCAAAGATCACAAATGCTAACTCTAGGTCATGTGTAGGGCAATTCTTCTCGTGTATTTTCAACCGACGTGAGTCATGGCTACCACTTTCCATTTCCTGCATCAATACACAACCCAAACCCTCTCGTGAGGCATCACAATAAACTGCATAACTCAACCCTCTCTCCGGAATAATCAAAATTGGAGCGGTGGTCAATCTAACCTTCAACTCTTGGAACGACTTTTCACAAGTCTCACCCCATACAAATTGGACTCCCTTCCGAGTCAGTCTAGTCAACGGTGAAGCTAATCTGGAGAAATCCTTCACAAACCGGTAATACCCAGCTAATCCCGTAAAGCGGATCTCAAACACACTCTTAAGGTCAGGCCCAATCTTGCACTGCCTCAGTCTTGGATGTATCAACAGACACCCCTTTCCCGGATACCACATGGCCTAAGAACTTGACTTCCCCAAGCCAGAATTCACACTTCCCAAACTTGGCATACAGCCTATGGGCTCTAAGTAACTTAAGCACCACTCTCAAGTGTTCCTCGTGCTCCTCCTCTGAAGGTGAATAGATCAGAATGTTGTCCACGAAAACGACCACAAAACGGTCTAAGAATTCCCGGAAGATCCGGTTCATCAAGTCCATAAAGACTGTCGGTGCATTGGTAAGTCCAAATGGCATCACTAGAAACTCATAATGGCCATACCGCGTACGGAATGCCGTCTTCGGAAATCCTCCTCCCTGACCCTCAACTGGTGGTAACCCGATCTCAAGTCTATCTTAGAGAAACAACGGGAACCCTTCAACTGATCAAACAAATCATTTATACGGGGCATAGGATACTTATTCTTCACCGTAGCCCAATTCAACTTCCGGTAGTCGATACACAATCTCAAGGCACCATCTTTCTTTTTAGCAAAGAGGGCCGGTGCTCCCCACGGCGAAACACTAGGGCGAATGAAGCCCTTATCTAACAATTCCTGGAGCTGAACTTTCAACTCAACCAACTCTGCTGGAGCAAAACGGTAAGGTGCCATAGAAATCGGCGCCGTTCCGGGCACTAGATCAATAGAGAACTCAATCTCTCGATGAGGTGTCAAATCAACAAGATCCTCGGGAAAAACGTCCGAGTACTCACAAACTACCCTCGGCAATACAATCTGGGTCTCATCACACTCGCCACTCTGAAGGCTAGCAAGTAGACCACTAAGCTCGCTCCGCCCTCGCGGATCATACCCCGGTGGCAAAACACTACCAACTCGATCCCTCAAGAAATGGAAACACTCCCCGCTCACGGTACAACAAATGACCTTCTGGAGGTAGCAATCAATAACTGCCCGGTATGACGATAACCAGTCCATACCTAAAATAACATCAAAGCCCTTCATGGGCATAACCACAAAAGGAAACGGAAGCCTATGATCGGCGACCTCTATATCATAACCTCTACATCCGTGTTTCAAAATCAACTCACCCCCAATAAGTGACACAACACAAATAGGAGATGCCAATAGTGCTAACTCCAACTCTAACACAGATGCAAATGCAGCAGATACAAAAGAATGAGATGCACCCGTATCAATCAACACACTAGCAACCGAATTGCAAAACAGAAAGGTACCTCTCACAACTGATGGAGCCGGTACTAGATCCGGCGGTAACAGCATACACGTGCCCTGCAGTCCCCTGATCCACTTGCTCACCTCTAGGAGTATAAGACTGCTGCACAGACTGGGACGATGAAGCCCCCTGGTTGGCCCTCGAGGCCTGAACTGACTGAGCTGGCTGATGACTCTGAGTCTGCCTCAAACCAGATGCACCAGATGTGCCACTCAACTGCGGGCAAGACCTCTTCATGTGCCCAGGCTGTCCACACTGAAAACAAGACCAAGGCTGGCCCTTGCCCTGACTCTGGTCCTGAGGTCGAACCGAAGATGACGCTGCTCTCTGTCCTCCGCCCTTCTGTGGGCAAACCGAAGCCTTGTGACCCAGCTGGCCACATGCAAAACAAGTCAAGCCTCCCTGACTACCTCTCCCGGAGCCTGCACTTGGTACCGGAAAAGTCGATCGAGACTGATGTGGTTGGGATTGGGATGAAAAGTTACCCCTGCTCTTCTTATTCTGTCTATAGTCTCCTTGAGATTCTTGGCCCCTAGACCTCGAACTCCGAAGCCTCTCCTCCTCAGCTTGCACAGACACCTCTACGTATGCCGCCGACTCTACGAGGCGGTCATAGTTTCGAATCATGTTCCCAACAATTTTAAAGAAAATTTTAGTTTTCAATTTGTTCTCAAATTCAATGCAACGGCGCTCTTCCGTTGCCACCAACTCCGGTGCAAATCTAGATAAACTAGAGAAAACTGCCTCGAACTCGGCCACCGTCATGTCGAGCTGTTTGAGGTCTTTGAACTCTTGCCTCAATCTCTCCCTAGCAGCGGGAGTTAAATACTTATCTTGGAAAGCAACTACAAAGGCTTCCCACGTTGGCTCCACTCTACCTTTGGCATACTTCCACCACTGACCCGCATCCCCTTTTAGGTAGTAACTAGCTAGGGTCACTCTTAGTTCACTATCCTCGATGTGAAGCATCTCGAATGTCTTCCTTTGTTTGCTCGAGCCACTCATCTGCTTTCTTGGGCTCGGGGCCACCATGGAATTCGTCTGGTTTGGCCCGCAAAAATTCCCGAGTAAGAAAACTAGACCTTGACTCCACGGTGTTCTCTCGGGCTTGATTCTCCGCCCTCAACAAATTCATAGACTCCCTCAAAGCCCCTGCCATTTCTCGAGCTAAAGCGCCCATAGCCTGCTGACCCGCTGGTTCGGCCACATTGGCCTGGCCAACTCCCTCCTGTACTGCCGGAATCTCATCCGGTATAGGCACCTCCTGCCTCCCAGGTCTACCACGCCTACCACGTCCTCGTCCCCATCCTGACATCCTAATAAAGGAAACGAAGAACATTAGCATATTCATAAATGTGTTGAAACTAAACACTCACGTCCTAATGCATGGACAACTTTAATTCACTCCATGTAAGCATATAAACACATAAGCACTTACGAATTTCCTTTCCGGATAATGATAGTCCCGAGGCGTTACTAGAGTTCCGGTTAGAAACAACATTGATCAAGTGCTTTTCTAACAAGACTCACAGAAACCCAAGGATCCAATCAACATCCTAGAAATTAAATCCCATACCCACTTAATCACATAAGCATGTTATCACTTAAACACATAGCATATGACACTACACAGAAGTCTCTATTAAGCGAGACAAACCCATTGTGATCCTAATCACTTCCCACGTTCCCAAAGTATTCGAACCCGGTAAGCTCTGATATCAAGTTGTCACGCCCTCAAAATAATACATAAAACCCATCACTTTTAACATGCATTGATATATAAAAGACCCTCATTCTTCTATTCATCAGAGTAATCCATTACAAAATGTATTACATGTTGACTACAGACAAATGCCCTACGGGCTTACAACTTTCCAAGTTAACACTTGGTTACAAAAAGAGAGTACTAACTCAATTACACATTAAGCCCTTGGCTTGAATCCACATGTAATACATCAAACGAAAGAAAGACAATAAAGTCTGCCCGCCTTAAGCCTCCCAAGCTATTCCCTTGGAGGTGGCATGATACCTGTACCTAAAAATGATATTCCCGTATAGGGTGAGCTAACAGCCCAGTAGAAATACACTAAACCAGCTATGAACAATGACTAAAAGATTAACAGTTTGATAGATGGTTAACACTTTTACATTCTTTCATATCACATTACAGTTTCATTTTCCATTCCTTTTTAATTTTCAATTCATAACCATAGTCCAGAACCTGACCAAATAACCGATATGAGACAATAACTCATTTTAAACATTTCCTCATTTCACAATAGATAAGCATACTAGCTATATCAATACATCAACAGATAATCATATGAGCTATATCAACACTTCCACTGATAAGTATAAGAACTATATCACACTTCCAACGATAAGCATATGAGCTATATCAACACTTTAACAGATAAGCATACAAGCTGTATCTACGGAGTCCATCCCCTCTCTCCTCCCACACAACACCCGGTTTAGAGGTCCATCCCCTCTCTTCTCCTAAACCGTGGAGTACATCCCCTCTCTCCTCCAACACAACACAATGCATATAAACAATTATTATACACATCATCAGTCAATACATAAAGTTAATGTATTCTTTCAAACGTCATACTCAATGACACATTCTAGTGATTAGTTTTAGTTTGCCTAATCATCATGCATTGTCTACAACAATCAAGACTATCCTCCACCGATAGCCCAAAGCAGTTATTTCTAAACAGAAAACAAATGCACAAAATGAATATAAAATCAACATTTCAACTAGGTGAGCGATAAATAATTCAACTACACCCTTTAATCCCATATATTCCCAATTCTAACATTTCTCTATGCTAAACATGCATATAGGTTTATTGTAAATAAAATCCCAACTTTTGTAAAATTGCACAAAAGCCCCTAAACTTTCGCAAAATTACCCAACAACCCCCAACATATCAAAATGCTAAAATTTAAAGACAAAATTCATAAAGAGGAGTAGGTTATCCCTACCTCAAATTCGAAGCTCAAACGGAGAAGATGAAAAGAGTTGAAACTCGATCTCCACCACACACCACAAAGCCCTCGAGAAATAACACAACTTTGGCGAAGGAACTATGGCCAAAATCCCAATGGAACTATGGCCAAAATCCAGCTCGGCACAACTAAAATTTATAACTCAAGCTCGGTTCGTAATGGCTAATTAAATCAAGAAAGAACCATAGAAGTTGGTAAGCTAACCCTATGCACTTGCACCTATATATAGGAGTTTGTCCACCTTAAAATGTGTCTTGTAACCGATGTGGGACTTCCAACAAACACACCAAAGGTTCCCAAAATAGAATGAAGTCTTGTAACCGATGTGGGACTTCCAACAAACACACCAAAGGTTCCCAAAATAGAATGAGGGTTCCAAATACATTTACCAAAAGCCTTAAAAGGCACAAGTGCTACACAGACACAGCCACAAAAAAGAGAGAGAGAGAGAGAGAGAGAGAGAGAGAGAGAAGGGGAGGGGTAGAAATTGAGTGAAACACAACATAAAAAAACACTGAAACAATTCTCAATCTTACCTTGCGAGAGTGAGTTCGAAGGGAGCCGAGTTTAAGAGCAGCGTCGGTAGCAAAGCGGTAAGGTGGGTGTCGATGCTGAATTGGGTTTTTTTTATTTGATGGTCTTCCTCTTCCATGGTGGTGGACAGTTGCAGAGTTGCTATGCTAGTAGACTGATGTTGATCAATGGTGACGGTGATGATGAGCAGCGGTGGTGGTGGTGAGCGGCGACATCTACTTTTTCTCTATTGGTCGATCTTAGGCTAGAACACAACACTCATCTCTTCGCTACCGACGTGGGAGAATGAGAGAGATCCACCATAAAGAGAGTTAAAGAGAGAACGTGAGAGAGAACATGTAAAGAGGGAGTTGAAGAGACATGTTTGGACAAACGTGAGAGAGAGAGAGAGAGAGAGAGAGAAAGAGAGACGGTGATTGGGCGGGAACTAAATGTATCTAAACCATTGTTATATACCTAGGATTGATCTAGACCATTAAAACCAAATGAATCTCTGATACATTTTGGACATTTTCAAAAACCCTTCTGTCTTATTATATAGATTTATTAATTATCGTGGAATGGTGTATTGTTGTTGTTTTCGGGGCATTACAGTTTTCAACTTTGTTGTGTTATTCATTGTAGATGTTGCCCCTTTGTTCACATTAAAATTCTATCTCTTGCCTCTCCATTCAAAAAATCGGATGTGAGTAACGATGTTTGACTCTGGCATCAACGCCCTATCTAAAACATCAACATACTTGGGCAATTTTAGAACATTGATCCTTTCCTAGATAGAATCACAAAGTCCTCTCTTAAATTTCCTAGCTTTTTTTTAGTCAGTATCAACCATGTGTGGCGTAAAGCTTGCCAACTCTGTGAACTGAGCTTCATACCCTGCTACTGTCTTGTTTCCTTGCCTAAGCCTCTCAAATTCAGACACTTTTCTGTCCCGAATGCACTGGAAAATATTTCTCATAAAATATCTCTAAAAACTAGGCTCAATTAATGCCCTAGTTTTCATCTCGGATCAATATCACCATCTTCTAGTTTTGTTTTCTGAAATGAATGCAACCAATAAAGCTTTATGTGCCTCTATGCACAGAAATACCTCAAAAAGTTTTTCAATACCAAGGACCCAAACTTGACTTTTAACGGATCCACTCCCTTATAGAACAATGGTGGTTTCATCTTTTTGAAATCCTTTATCAAAGCAATTGTTTGATCATTTGCTTGATTATTTTGTACTGGTGGTGGAATAGGCATTGATGGTGGTGGGGTTGTTGTTGTTGTTGCCTTAAAGTTTCAGCCATGTCTTGTATTATTCTTTCCATTCTATGAAGTCAAGAGGAGGAAGACTTCTCCAGTTCATCCACCCTTGTTCTCATCATGATCTATCTGAACTCGTATTATAATAAACACAAAAGTGTACATACAAACATACACATTTACGAATGCTGAACTCATATCATACTTGTACTAGAATGCATCATGAATGCAAATCTTACGTTTTTTCTAAACACCTTATTACTCAAATGGACATGTGCGTGAGGGATTAACACATGCTTTGATACCACTCTGTCAAGACCTGAGCCCGCCCATCCCGCACCAAACAGGATACTAGTTATGACCAGCCAGTAGTGCTTTACTACCAAAGGCCTAACAAGACAAAGCAAGATTGCACTAAAACATTGGAACTTGTGCTGAAAAACAACATTGTCCATTAATTACTAAGAGTCCATCCGAAGCCTGCGCTTAATCATACGATACAAACAAGCAACTTTATTTATTTATCTTTAAACTTTACAAACTCAGCATCCAAAGAGAAAAGTACAACATTTACAAATATATAGCTAACAAAAACCAAAACTCGAAGACAAGGTCTTCGTCCGAAAGCTCCAACTTCCAAAAGTAGAAAAACAAAGAAAAAGACTTCTAGCACGATCTCTCATCCACAACAGGATCCTCGCCATCACCTATATATATATATAGGGGAGATGGGTGAGCTAAAGCCTAGTGAATAGCAACATAGTAAAGTGGTAAATGAATGAACACTGATCAATTTTATTAAAACCAATCACAATCTCATTTCAACGTAGGATAATTTGTATATGATATCAAAGCCTAACTTGCATTCATATACATAGCGATGAAAATTCCAAGAATTTGCAAATAACTTATCCACAACAGGTAGCAAAGAGCTCAGTTAGAACAAAGTTATTGGCATGATTCCCAATAACAAGAAGTTCCAAGATGTCATCTTAATACATAATATAAAAGTATAAGATGTTCATTCATAGCAAAACAATAATATAGCTTCTTAAATATATCATAAGTTTGCATTTCAAATCATAATTTTAAAGTACATAAATTTACTACACTACTACCCACAATTGGCTCCTTGCTCAAGGTTAAACTTCTTCAAGACTTGACCTACAAAACGAAAATGAGGCATTGAATGTCCTCAGTATTAACATAACAAATCAATTGTCTAACTTAATTAAGCATTTCCCTAAATTCACTCAAGTATCCTAATATCATTCTGGGTCCAATTTAAACCTTATTTATGTATCAAATGGGTCCAAGAAGTGTCTTATGTGAAAGAGGGTTGCAAAACGAAAGAGTATACAAAATAAGGGATTTTGGCACATGTGGAACCAAAATCGCACATGCGGAAAGGTCGAGGCACGTGTAGGCCACACGTGCATTTATTCCAGTAGCAAAACGCTTCCAGGAGAAATTCTTCCAAACGTGCAAGAAGGCCCGCTGCACTTGCAGCTTTAGGCTAAAGGCTGTTGTCCAAAAAACTTGTTTGTTCTAACTCATTTTTTTTCTTTTCCATTATCAAGCCTGGGGTTCAAGTTAGAACTCCCAAAAACATGCAAAATCAATAGGAAATACAGAATTATAGTTGTTTTCCAAATCAAAACATCAAAACATAATGAAATTCTAAGCTTAAAAGATCATATCCCTTGATTTTGTTCTTTTTCAAATCTTTTCCAAAACCTTTGTTTTCTTTCATTCCAAAACATGAATTTAATCATGAAAACTCTTGGAAATCATAAGGATATACATAGGTGGACATTCATATGCACCAAGAACATCAAGACTTTAATCAAAAGAGTGAATTCCTAAGCTTCCCAGCATATTTTCCTTCCTAGCTCAACCGTTCTTCTATTTCTTTCAAGTTCTTCATTTCTAACTCATTTTGATTCTAATTTCTTCCTATCCTTAGATGTTTAAAGGGTTTACTACAAGATTCAGGGTTGAATTCTTACCTTGGAACGCTTCTAGATTGAATTTTTGTTGAAGTTCTTGAGGTTCATTCCTTTTCTCCGTTTTCCCCTCTTTTCTTCTTCTCTTTTCCTTCTCTTTCTCATTTGTTCTTGTTTTCTCCAGCAAACTCTTATTTGGTTGGTTTGGGAAGCATAAGGTTTCATTGTATATGGTAGGGCAAAAGTTGTAATATCATTAAACCTCTAATCTTGCTTGTCTGAGCTTAATTAATCTAGGTTAGGACTAATTAATCTCTCTTATCCTAATCATAGCCTAATTAATCCTAATTAAAGTTCACTAATCATACTTAATTATCACTAATCCTAATTAGCAAAATAACAAATAGCATGAAATAGTCAGGTTTGTTAGACTAAGGTCTTTAAGCTCCTCACTTAAGGTTTAGGCATACCCTATGGTTCTCAAATCAAGTTCTAAGCTATGCTCTAACTCGAATCACATAACAAACAAATTCTAACATAGCCTTTCAAACTTCCTCACCTTCTCATTCTAATGCTAGCAAGTCGTAAATCATAGAAATACATAATGTATAACATGTATGCATGAATAATTAAATGTACGTAATACATGAAAGGGTTTGGTCGTCACACCACCCCTAGAGGCCTAGGTCATGATCGGCCAGTAATCATAGATTACCTACGGCCTCAAAGACAAAAGCAAATCATTTATTAATAAGCGGGGCTTAGCGAAAACAATCATCGAAAATAAAACAAGTCCATTGAGTCGTACTTACATGAAAACCTTCAATATATTAAACCATTACACTCCATGCTCATAATATTCACATATAGTTTAAACTGTAACTCTTACACCTGCAAACATGTTCATGAAAATGAAACCAAAGACTAAACAAGAGAACAAAAGGTTTATCAAAAACTTGACTCCTCTTGAGATCAAGCAAACGCCCTATCACAGAGGCAGTCGACAGCATGCTTCACAAAAGGTGGACACCCAAAGCAACTCTAAGTCTGATGTTCCAAATGCTCACCTACATATATAAGGGAAAGGGGTGAGCTAAAGCCCAATGAGTAATACTAATATAAAGAGGTTAATGAATGAAGTCCAACATAATCAAAACATGTCTTCTATTTTCAAAGCACATCATATATCAAATTCAAACAAAGCATTTGCCATATCAAAGTCCATTATACATGGTCATATCCAACAGAGTAACGAATGGGCCAAAGGCCTAAATCAAAGGGACTATCAAGGTCTAACAAATGGACCATAAAGGTCTAATGAAGAGACCATTTGGGTCTAACATCAGAGATCTCTGTCAATCCAATATTCGAAGAGCCATGGTATTTTTTCCCTAGGTAGGGCCTCACTAAAGGATGCCACAAATACATTTATCAAAAAGGATCTTCACTCATTTATATAAAATAATATTTCATAATATCATTCACATAACAATTTTCAAAACACATTTCGAACATATCTATATACAGATATTACTCACTATGGGCCTGAATGAGTGCTAGACTTCCAGTGTCCAACCTACATAAAACACATAACAAATACACATTCAAACATAATGTTCAAACAAATACTTTTTTCTTAATCCAATTCCCCAGTTGGGTTCTTAGCTTCTTATTTCCTTAATGAAGCTTAAACAATGCCTAAGAATGCCCCAAAAGAATATGGAAGTAAAAATATGCACATGAGAGTGTTCTTTAAAAGTTGCTGAAAACAGGGGGTTCGCTCGAGCGGTCTACATGGTCTGCAAAAGTACTAGATGGTTTCAAAGTACGCTCAAGCAAAAACTTTATCGCTCAAGTGAAATGCAAGGAAAACTAAGTTAGCTCAAGTGGACTTTTGGTAACTCGAGCCTTGGGAAAAATTCTACAAAAATACTGAATGTTCACAAAGTGCGCTCGAGCGGTAATGTGATAACCACAACATAACATATTTATATTTATTTAACTTTTGAATTATGATTATGTGCTTTGTGTTTAATTTGTGTGTATCGATCTGATTTGTAAATTAGTTGTTGTGATTTTTTGTTTTGAAATTCAAATTGAAAGCCTTAATGACTTCAAAAACCGAAATTGATGAGTTTAACTAGGTTGCCATAATTTTTAGAGCATATTGGGAAGTTTGATTAAAAATTTATTCAGTTTAATAAAATTAAGTTTTGATTAATTATCCTTAAGCCTTAATTAATTAGCCTAATGTTTAATTAGTGTATTAAGCTAATCACATGTATATATGTATATATGTATATACATGATAAGAAGAGGAGAATTGGCTTATTTTGAGCTCAAAATCTGCTGGAGCTAACTTGGAGAGAGAGTGAGTTCATATTAGAGAGAGAGAAGCTTGAAAGCTTAGAGAATTGCTAGGAGATTGGAGAATTGAGAAGAGGAACTCAAGATTTTGCTAGAACAAGCTAAATTCAAGACTCCAGGTAAGAGTTTGACCTTTAATTCATGGAATCAAGTCACCTAGCTAATGAATTCATGGATGATTTGTGATTAATACAAGTAATTTGGAAGAAATGAGTTTAAAGATGAGGAATTTGAAGCTAGGCATACGTACATGCATAATTTTGTGAAGTTTCATCATTTTAAGCATGATTCATGTTATCTAAGTTGAATTTGGAAGTTGAATTATACATGCATCTTTGATTTGCAACGTTTTAAAGCTTAATTTCATGATTTGGAAGTTATGGAAAAGAGTTTGAAACTAATTCATACATGCATGAAGATTTGAGTTTTAATTTTGAAGAATTCTTGAAGTTTTGAGATAGGGGTTTGAAATTGACTATATACTCATGTTTATGAAAGTGTTTTTATGGTTAGAACAAGCCAAGCAAGAGTTTTTGCTTTGGAAATGAGTTTGGAGCATTTTCTTTCATGTTTTGAAAACTCAGAATTCGGCCTCATCGCTCGAGCGATGAAGTTACTGCCCGAGCGCACAATGAGAGTTTCCAGTATTTTTGCAGAACATTGCACATCGCTTAAGCAACAAAGTGTCTGCTCGAGCGACCACAATTTTTATTACACTTGGCTTGAGTAACCATCGAGCCTAGATTTCTGTAGACACCCCATTTTGACTGGCTCTAAGGCTTAGGCACTCTTTTCCGAACACCCGATAATGAAAGTTAGAATGTACTGTCTTACGAATTCCTCAATAGGAGAGCCAAGTTCAAGTTTTAACCCCAACCTTACACCTGTTTTGGCCAAACTATTTTAGACCCTTTTATAAATCTTTTTCAAAATACTTTTTTCGTGTGAATCCAAACATTTCTACAAAGTTTAAGGCTCGCATTTTCAAAATTCAGGTGTTATATTCTCTTAGTAAATTGAGAAAGGAAAAAGTGAAAATGGGTGGAAGGAATGAAAGTTTTCTGAAAAAAAAAAAAAAAAAAAAAAAAAAAAAAAAAAAAAAAAAAAAAAAAAAACCATGTTTTCCCCTTTAAAAAACTATCTAGCCAAACAATTTTTTGTCTGGCCCAACAATGCTTTTGTCTGGCTAGATATTTTTTGTCTGGCTGGATGATTTGTCTGGGTAAGATAGCAGTTTTGGGAAATTTGACATTTTCTTCGAATTTTACACAAATATCTTAGATATTTTGCCTTTGAGCTTCCTCTACAAGTTTCTCAGATATTTTCTTTGCCTCAAAACTCTATAAATATGACCATCCCATCTTCATTCTAAAGGGTTATAAATTTTTGTTTACACCTACACCTCATTTAAAACCTTATTCTCCCTTTCCTTCTGTGACAATCCCGTTCTGTATTATACTATTAAGTTGTAATTATACTTGTAATTATTTGCTTAATGTGAATTTAGATGCTAATCATGTGATTATGTATGTTTTTTAATTCATATATGCTCATCGTAGGAAAATCTGTTCGGTATTTGGTAATAAACTAAAATTGAGGGCCGTAGAGGCGATATAAACCAAAATTGACTGTACCATTATGATTAGCATAATTTTTAGAGCTTACGGTGAAATTTAATTAAAAATTTATTTGGATCAAAATAATTAAATTCAATTCAATTAAACTTGAGCCTTGATTAATTAGCACTAAACCTTGATTAGCCATTTTTGATTAGTCAAGAATATATATAGGTTAATTCAAGTGTTTAGACTCATTTTGAACACTGGTTTTAGCTAAATTTCTCATATTTTATTTATATTTGTCTCATATTTTTTTTTTTTTTTTTAAGTTTCTGTAAAAATTTATAATTTAAACAGTCTAAAAAAATCATTTTTGAAACCATCTTTTCCAGAGTTTTGTGGACTTTATGAAAGTTTAGAAATGACATCATTGTTAAAAACTTGGTTACCTTGAAAGGTGGAGACCACTGATATTGAATTTAAAAGGCCGAAAGGGGCATAATCATAATTAAAACTGATATTGGCTATCCTACTTTTGCATACATGATTGATGTTTTGTTTTGGTGGTTGGATTGCTGGGACATTGACCTTAATGAATCTCATTAAGGGTAGGGGTGTAACTTGTGCGAGTTTGGTCGGGTTAGGAGGTTGTCTAAGTTTAGCTTAAGTTGTGTTGAGACCTGCTTAAGCCCGCTTAGGCTTGAATTGTAACTCGAGGTTGCCTACCCAAGCCCGACCTTAGTTAAACCTGAATTGCCTGAATAGTAAATAAATTTCTTTTCTTTTCTTTTTTTTTCCTTCTTTCTAATTTTTTTTTTTTTTGCAGCTACATTATCAAATTATTAAAATTTGACTCTATTTATATTTTTTTTATATAGAAAATCATTAATATCATCAAAACAAATAATTTATATATTATAAGAGAGATGCCGCTATAGTAGTCTTTACAATTTATGAGGGAAAATAAAAAAAAAAGTAAGATTTTATGTTATTTGTATATATAATATATATTCAATATGATTTAATAATTTAAATTACTTTAATATCATGTAATGACTAATAAGTTATATATATATTAAATATTTATATATATAATTCGGGTTTTGGGTTACTCAGGTTGTTTGACGTATTTGTCCAAGCCCGCCCAAATTTAATTTGGACTTTTAAATTCTTGTCCAAGCCAATACCAAATTTGAAAATATCTTATCCAAGTCCTAAAAAAAATTTGGCTGGGTTGGAATTGTTCGGGTTAAGCCCGCCCAAATTACACCCCCAATTAAAGGTAAAAGAGATTTAACTCGTACTATTTTATTTTCTTTGCAGTTTTCATGCATTATTGGTTGCTCTCTTTTAGGATTCTTGGTCATTTTTATTTCTTTTCCTTCTCTGTTTATGTTTTTTTTTTTTTTGGGTAGAAGTTGTTAACTTCCCAACATTTTAAGCTTTTGTCTTATCGCATGAGTACACACATTTTTCTGCACGTAGATTGAATTAACTACTTTTCTCATATATTCATATGGGTTATATGCAAGCTATATTGTGCAAAGTAGCAAAAAGAAAGGAGTTATGTCTAGACCTTTTTATAAAATTGCTTATGGTGCTATCATTGAATTAGATTCTTTTAGGATTGTGCAAATCTGATATAGTCAATATTGGGTTGTTAAAAATTGTCTGTCTTCTCGAGCATTCCAAGTGTTTGTTTCTAACAATTGAACGTTGTGTTTGGTTAGGAGATTTGGGAAGGAATTTGAAGAGGAAAAGAGAAAAGGTGTGTGAAACTAGGTGAAATATAAGTATGCTTTATTCACATTTTACCTATCTTTTCCATTTCTATTTTCAAATCTCTCCTCAAATCTCCCAACCAAACACAGCAGAAATGTCCTGAGGAATTCTATTTTGTAACATATACAGCTCCTGTATGAATTTGCACCAATTATTTAATCACGATAACATACATGAATTGTTCATATCGGAAAAGAAGTTATTTCGTGGTTTCCAAAGGATGAATAAAGGTTGGGTGTGTCTAACTAGGTAATTAAAAACTTGAAAGCACTACATACAAAGTATATATTTAAAAACTATTTTAAACAGTTGGATTTTAAATTGATAGATCTACGGATGAGTATATGAATGCAATATGGAATTTTGTAAAGATTATTGACAAAATTCCAAAGAACAGTATATTATCAACTGTTTGCACAGCTTTGCCTCTCTAAGTGATATTATTATTACTATTCATTTTGGACCCCCTACAAGCTACTTTTAAGTTGACTTTCTAAAAACTATGTAATAAAAATAAAGATTTTTCTGCAAAATTGATTGTAGACCATCAAGAAATGTTCAACCATTCAATGCAAAAAATAATGAACAAACAACACATTGCTGCAACAGTACACAGTTTCTTTTTGGGATGTAGATGTGGAAAAACTAATGATCATATTATGAATATATTAGTGATTGTGGAAAGTTTATTCACATTACACCACTAAATAATGACATTCATTAGTAAATTATGAATTGAAGAGCAAAGAATGACCAAGGATCAATATTTCGAGTCTTTTCCATGCTAGGTCTCCAATCTGGATTGAACTTTCACTTCCTTCCATTCTTGAAAGATGTACTACCTATGCCATTATTCCTTGGATAATAGAAGCATAAAAGAAGCCTAGACAAATATGAACCCAAACTTTCCTGCAAAGATGGTAAAAAAATACCTTAATACATTTTTTTTTTTTCACATTCTTTCATGTCTAATCGTTCACTACGCAATCCCTACTGCTTTGCTTCATAGTCCGTTTATTTAGAGTAAGTGTAGGTATACAAAATTAGACCATAGAAAGTAATCAGAATGCACATATCAACATGGTATGATTGACCTTTGGTTTTTTTTTTTTTGGGGGGGACAAAAAAGCAACTCATCTCTTGCTTGGCAAAATCACAACACCCATGTTACTTTTTTTCATGTTGTTTTTCTTTGTTTTTCTTTGTTTTTTGTTTTTTTTTTTCAAAGATTGACTCCACCGTATATTAACATGTACATTCTATGTATTGTTTTGTGATTTATTTCAAAGCAAGCAGACCTAGAAGCTTTTTTTGGCTCTTCACACATTTCCTTATGGAGGCAAAGTTCCTGATTCCCTAACATGATGCAATGTCTATAAAATTATAGCAGCAATAAAAAATTGGTTGAACTAGGAACTAAAGAATGCAAAAATTTGAGTAATCCACCAAGATCAAAATTTTAGTGAAAGATATAGCTTTGTAAGTCTCATTAAAACAAATGTATATGAACATAGAAAGAATCTTCGAATCACTGAACTTACAGTGTCAGATTTTGTGCTCTTTGTATCATCTGTCCTGCCTCTGGCTCCATTTGGTTTTCTGTTTTGACTTTCTTGTCCTAGTTCCATCCAAACATGACCAGCCATGCCAGTTGAAAATGGCCCGTTTAACCTATTCTTTGGATTTGGACCTTCGTTATGAAAATCAAAACTTGGCTTTTTAGCAAGAGTTGGCGCTAGATTAGTATGCTTCACATGATCCATGATCCCATTGGGCAAGGCAGCATAGTCATGGCTTGTTTTTGCTTTAACTTCTGGAATATTATCTATCCCATGGCAATGAGCTTCCTTGGTTTTTTGATCCATGTATTCATCACCCAGAAGAGATTTAGCAAAATCTAATGAAAAACAAAGATCACTGAATTGATAACTAGGGATTGTCAAATCTTCAGAAAGTAGGCTATATTGATCATGGGGAAGAGATCGATCTGTACCAATCTCCACGCGAATGCTTTGCTCTGTGCCCTTCATTCCTCGTGTTATTAACTCCATAATTTCATGACCTTTATTGTTGCAATCCAAATTTTGGTTAATGGGCAAGGCAATGTACCTTTGTGGTGCTGATTGATGTTGAAGCCACTCTGTACCTTTGTTGGTAATGGCACATGAAAGATGGGCATCAAATTCACATAAGCCACAACGATAAAGCCATCCATTGTAACTGGGCTTTTTGCATAAATCACATTGAAAGTCATATGGTGGCGAAAATTCTAGTTTGAGCCGGTGAATGTGGGAAGGCATCTTGACAAAAAGTGGCACTACCGAGCATAAAATATGATAGTAATCACCACATTTGTCACAGTTATAGTAGAAACCAATGATGCGGAGGCCACAAGCCTTACAATTAAAGGAGGCTGTGGTAGATGATGAATGAGGCATGGCTTGGAGGGTGAAATGATGCTCTGGATCAGCAGGATGCTGGACTTTTTTGGGCATATTGTGGCATACTTTGTGAAGAGAAAATGGACAGATCTTGCATTTGTAATACTCCTTGCCAGAGAATATATTTAGCTTGCATCCAAAACAGGCAGCGGTGTCACCTTTTGGAGGTGAACTGGTATGTTCCAACGGATGTTCATGGCTAAAATGCCGAGATAGAAGCTTCTCCTCCTTTGTCTGTTGTAACTCCATAGCTTTTCATCCAAGCGGGCTATAATCTTTCAGGATTCCAGAAAGCATTAGAGATGAAAGTTCATTAACACATTTTTTGGTTCTCTACAACCAGCAAAGAAAATGCTAGTCTTGTTAATTCAAGCCCGCCAAGCTTATTTGATGTCATTGAAAAGTCTATATTATTTATCTTACATTCAAATGAATGCTATGCTAGGAGACACCGGGAGAGAATGCTGGCTCATTGAATAAGCCAAACGCAAAGCATAAATAATGGATATGCATTCAATGGCCTGTGAATATAGGCATACTGAGTTGGAAGATATGTGTATACGCTTGAGTTTTACTGCTGAGCTTGATCAGGTACAAACGGGGTGATTCTAAACATTCGGCCGGAGCATCCAATCAACCTAGCTGGCTGGATAGTTTAAGGCGATGTTTTCTTTAGATAATATTATTTATTTATTTATTTTTGTGCTTTTGCTTTTGTTTTTGTTTTTACTATATATTTCTTGTTGTGAGGCTGCCACATTGCTGCCGATGAAGTTTTTGAGGATCAGCATCATTTAACTTTTTGGTTTTATCAATCTATATATAGCTGGATCATTGATTATGACTTGTATAACCAGAGGATGGAAGCCTTTCCTGGCCGGAGTTTTGAATTTTGTATTTCTACTTTTCATGTAAGGAAAATAATATAAAAGTTCACTCAAAATGATCTAAACCCTGATCCAATGTTCCATTTATGCTGTTTTTTGGGGATTTTGAAAGTCAGAGGCCTAGGATTCAAGTCGATAATTGCCCGTTCGTTATAATTTAACTTATTAACCTACTGACATTCTATTGTATGACTAAAGGAAGAAAAAAAAAATCCAAATAATTGTGTTGTTTAAATATTGTAATTTAAGTGGCTGTGACACAAAATATATTAATAAATAAATAACTGTGTTTGGAAGCAAACCTTGTACAAGAATGATTACCAAAGACACTTTTAGATTGAGACCAAAAAAAAAAAAAGCCCCTCTAAAAACGAAGAGTTATTTATTTATTTTTCTTTTATTTATAGATGGGAGAGTAATTGCAATCATGAGACATATTTACATAATTGAACAGACCACTAGTTCATAATAATTAGAAAATCCAACAACTAATAACCGAAACCCACCACCCACCAAACCAACAACTAATAATCGAAACGCACCACCCACCAAGCCCAAATCCAACAATTACACACAATCAACTCTCGTAATAGGAGAAAAATAAATGACCAATATAAGGAGTATCAAACTCTTCTTCATAAAAATTTAAATTGAAACCTTGTACCATAAATTGTGTTACATAAACATTAGGCCACATACCTTAGTTAAAGAAGAGGTACTTTAATCAAGCCCAAATATGTTGTGCTAAAAATTAATCTTTTGAGTCAAGTACGCGTTTGGCAAATTTTTCAAGACCAAATTTTATTTTGTGCAAAGAAGCACTACGTTATCAAAACAATAAGTTAACTTATTTTGCATCTCCAAGCTAATTTTTCCTTTTAATTAGGGCATTTGTCTTTATGATCATGTAACACCCTTTTGTAGCCTGAGATTTCAAGTTGAACTTTTACAGAGAGGAGTTTGATACTCTTTGTGCTGGTTGATTATTCTTCCCCATTATGGCGGGTTGTGGTGCTGGTTTATTTGGTTGTTGAGCTTGGCTTTGGGCTTGGTATATTGATTTTATTAGGTTTTCTTGAGTTTCTAGTTAATATGGGTTAGTAGTCTACTTGATAATGTAAATATTTTTCATATTTGTAATTACTCTCCCGTCAATTGTAAAAATAAAAATAAAAATAGCCTTTCTCATGGTATTTATTTATTTTTTCTAGAATTAATTGTCAACAGTTAAATTTGTAGCCGCATGTAACGTAATTATTTGTAGAGCAAACTACACTTTGCATTGCATCCTGCATTTTATATAAAATTTGATTTTTAAAAAATATAATAGAAATGTGAAAAATAAAATAAATAAAAGGCTATATTTTTTATTTAAAGATGCCTTATGTGAAAGTCAAATGACAATTTTGGTTAGACAATTTAAAATGAAATCAACGGAAAATCAACATTGCAAATTAAAATTGCAAAAAATTAATTATTATAATTAAAAAAATAACATACCAAAATGAGATTTTATGTAAAGTGTAATTTACTTTTATTTTCTCATTCAAATAGATGATCTTAGAGATTTAATATATCATTTTCATGTGTATTCATAGTGTTTTTGTGTTTGAATAAAATAATTAAAGCCTTGTTTATTTCCTTACTTATATTTTCACTTGATGGAAGTAAAACTATCTTTTTCTATCCACTTCTCACATTATTTATTTAGCATGTTTTCATCATAAGAGAAGTGGAAACTTACTCATGGTTGTTCTCTTTTTTTATTACTCTTCTTATTTCAAGCTTTGCGCAAGAAAGACCAATATTTTCAGCCCAATTTCCAAAATTCTACACAAATCCAGAAAAATCTTCATGACCTCATTTTTATATCAAAACTTTCCTTAAAGTATAAGCCTTCAAATAAAAATGGTTTTATTAAAAATGAATGAGTGGTTTAAGAGAATTCGATTTTTGTAACAGTTGACGCATTTGGACAGTGCTGAAGTATTTCTTTAATAATTAAAAATTTAGGAAAGCTATCCCATTTTCGAAAGATAATCTACAAATTAGATAAAATTCTCTACAAACCATAGAAAGGTTGAGTTTTGGAAAAATTTAAAATGTCTCTTAGATTGTAATCTTTAAAGTGTATCTAATTAGAAAATTTATGTTTGTTGATTATTTCATACTTTAAATTCCATGAACGTGCTTCTTATCACTTGTTTGGGCCTTAGTATGATTTTTTCATTGTTATGTTAATATTTCTTTACTATGGTGCTTTGTTGATGCTCATACGTGTATAGAAATTATTGTCTAAATAACTTGTTATAACCTTAACTTAAAATATCTAACTCAAAAGGAAACTAAATGGGGGTGCTATTGGGTTTTTGATCACTTGAGTAATGATGAAATGATAATGTGTTAACTTCAAGTATAGATTGATAGGGTGTGTTCCCTAATTGAAGATTAAGTCTTGCGCAAATAGTTGTTTCGGAACCCTTGAATGAACCGATTGTATTCAGACCCCAGGTGTTTATGATGGGTAAAGTTAGAGGAGGTTATGGGCTTGGCCCTTATTTTTACCGTCTTTTTTAAGGTCCTTGGTTGGTGCTACGCGGTATGTAATCATTGTAGGCATTCAAAGTAAGGCCTGCAAAGCAACAACAACTACATTCCGAATAATTTGAGTCCAATTTTTGCGGTTGAGAGGATAAAATCTCTTTAGGGAATTTTCTAGATTACTAACATCATACTTTGTAAACCTTTGCTTGTTTACTTGAATGTCATGCTTCATTACTTGTTTATTATTATTGTGATCATGCATTGGATTGGGAAAAAGGGACGGAGAGTGTGTGCGTTTATTGGGTATTCCAAACTCATGGCGGTTTATGCCAAGTATTGAAGACTATTACCTAGTCGAAGATGAAGTTTGAGCATTTGAAGATGTATAATTATCTTAGCAGAATTAGGAATTAGCTTTTTTGAATCCTGTTTGGAATTGTAACGTTTAAATTCTTGATGTAATTAAAACTTATCTCTTCGAATTATTATTTTACTATATCTATACATATCTTTTGTAACCTATCCTTAATTTCTGTCAACTTATATAGGCCTTGTGTTAATACCTTGTCAAAAAAGTGGCCTTGCTACCTAAGTACATTGGATTTTGAATGAAAGCAATATTGACTCCTCCAATCTTTCCTGGGATCTTACATGGTTATAGACCAAAGGACTCATTAGTGACATTTCCTAGACTTAGGGTAATTATTGACTAAAGATGAAGTAATTATTGTTTCATCATTAGAAGGCTTACAAGCGCCTGAAATCTTAGGGTCAGTCAAAATGGGATGTCTATAGCATCCTTTTTCCTTAAGGAAAATGTTAAGGCCAATTCTTCTTAGGCTTGGAAAAGTCTGCTAGAGGCAGGAAGGCTATTAAGAAAGGATGGCGTTAAAGGGTGGCGAAGGGCAATAAGGTGGTGTAGATACCTGATTTTGACTGACCCTAAGATTTAAGCATTTGGATGCTTCCTGATGATAAAAATGGTGCACTTTGACGAAAGATTATGCTTAAGCCACTGTTGGGCTCATTGAACAATTTTTATCCCCAGAAACCCATTTTCTATCTAAACTTTCCATTTTAGTATCTTTCAAAAAGTGGAGAATGAGGGAGGCCCAATTAAATCCAAGTTGATAGATTTTACAAACAATAAGCTATTTTCATGATCGAAAGAGTCAATTGCAAGATAGTTTGAAAGTTGAAGTGTAGACCCAAAAGTCTAATGGGCCCGCAGGTTTTTCTAGCCTCGGGAACACATCTTTTGTGACAACCCCCAATATGCATATTATTTTTATATATTATTTCATTGAGCATAATTGCATAATTATGTGTTTAATTTGTTCTTATCTATTTGTTTATGGAAAATCTGTCTAAGTGCTTACTTTGAATTGGAAATTGGAAGTTGAAACAGATTTAGAAACCAAAATTGTTTAGTTCAATATGCTAATTAGAATATTTAGAATCATATGACAAGTTTGATTAAAATTTGATTCAGATCAAAATAATTAGAATAAATTAATTAAAATTTGATTAGAATTAAGCCTAATTAACTAAGTCTGATCCCACTTAATTAGTCTAACCTAATTCAACTATATATATATGATATATGAGCTTAATTAACTCATTTACATCAACTTCTTGAGCTAATATATATATATATATATATAGAGAGAGAGAGAGAGAGAGAGAACTTAGAGAATTGTAGAGATTTGAAGAGATTAAGCTTCTAACCCTTGAATTCAAGCTATGGGTATGGAATTCATCCATATTTCTTGTGAATTATCCATGAAGAAGTTTAATTCACTTAGTTTATAAGAACATTTTCTTGAATTTGAAAGGAAAGAGTTAAAATCACCAAGAATTTAGTGAGTTTGAGCCAATTGTGTACATTCATGCATCAATTTATCATTTTTGAGTTGATTTTCAAACATTCATACATATATGAAGCTCTTTGAAGGATTCTCAATAATTTTTCACTTTGTTTTGTACTTGTAAATATCAACAACTAAGTTGTGTTGAGTTGCCTCAATTGGTGTTTTCACTTCATATGTTCATGTTTTGAGGAAAAAGAATTGAATTTCATCCATTCATGGTTGAATTACAATGTTTTGGATTAAATTTTTGGAAATTGACAAAGGTTTTGAACTTGTGATTTCAAATGGGTTGTATTTATATGTTTCCCAAAAAGTTTTGGTGCTTTTGGGTACAGCCATGCAAGCTTTACAACTTCGAATTATGCTTTTTGAACTTGAACTTTGTTCTGGAAATTCCAGAATTCTGTCTCACCGCTTGAGCGAACTATTTGTTGCTCGAGCACACCTTGCATGCTCTTAGTATTTTTGCAAACACGATGCACATGGCTCGAGCGACCGAATTACTGTTCGAGCGAACTCACTCTTTTATTCCACATGGCTCGAGCGACCATCGAGTGCACATTTTAGGAATCTAGTACTTTTGCAGATAGACCACACTGCTCGAGCGACCAAAGGTGCGCTCGAGCGAACTGCCTTGTTTTCGGCATTTTTAAAACACACTCCCATGTGCAGCTTTCATCCTTGGGCATTGTTTAGGCATCTTTATTAAGGAAATGAACTAGAAACGCCTTAAAAGGAAATTGAATTATAGAGCATTTCATTAAGATTGTGTTTCAATCTGTGTATTGTGTAGGTGGATGCCCGAGGCCTAAAATCGATATAACCCACTATGAGTAATGTCTTTATAAAGATATGTTCGTAATGTATTTTGAAATATTTTAAGATCGGTGTTTTGAATTATGTTTTGTTATCTATGAATGAATGTCCCTTTTTGAATTGTAATCGTGACATCCATTAGTGAGACCCTCGCTTGGGGGAAACAATACTGTGGCCCGTTGATTAATAGGCCCTTGCTTGGAGGAAACAATACCATGACCCATTGGATTAATTGAAATGCAGAGATCTCTGATGTTAGACCTTAATGATCCACATTGAATTATGAATTATTGAATGACCTATAATGGTCCCATTGGATTGACCCCTTATGGTCCTATTGGCTTTAGCACATTGTCTCATTGAAACTCAATTGGATGTACCACATAAATTGATTGATTGATTGATTATTGTTATTGCAAATAAGATATTGATATGATTGTTATTCTAATGGTTTGCTTATTTACATGAATTGTTTCAAAAACGAAAGATACGTTTGTAACATGCTGGACTTCATTTATATAAAACCTTTATACTGATATTACTCACTAGGTTTCAGCTCACCCCTCTCCATTATATATATGTAGGTGAGCAAGCAAGATGTCAAGTTTAAGGTCACCTCAGTGTCTACCCCGTGAAGTCGTTTTGGAGTGCCTCCATGAAGGAGCGTGCTTGGACTCAAAAGGAGTCAAGCTTTGTTACCCATCTTTTGCTTTGTTGTGTTTCTTTTGATATTTTGGGATTTGTTAAGAAGGATGATATTTGAGAAGTCCGACTTTGGAGTATTGTATATAAGTTTGTATGAAGTTTAGAGTTTTTATTATTTATGAATTTGGTATGTATGCACTACTCAATATTCTTTTTTTTTTTATATTATTGTTTCTGCTAGGCCCCATTTTTATATTATAATGGATTTTGTCATTGAGGCCAAAGGTAATTCGAGATTACTGGCCAATCATGACATAAACCTATAGGGGCGAGTTCAGGTCGTGACATCTTTGGTCTACTTGTACATCCCACTGATGGCTGAAAAATGAGTTCATGTTATAGCGATTCCAGTTTTTGAATCGGCACTTGTTATGTCACGAACTCGGGTTTCATGGTTTCATCTTATTGTTCACATCTTGCTTCCATTATATCTCCTTAAATTTGCCTATTGGATTGTTGTGGTTGTGCTTGGGACAAGTTGGTTGCCTAGTTTCCAAATTTTTGTTGCCCAGGTTTTTGCCCCACCACTCGAGCGGCACTTACGCCGGCGAGCTTTGCAAACTCTCGATGCGTTTGTAGGTGCAAAAAAAACTTGAGAGTGTATTCTACACTCGTGCGGCCTTTCTTCGAAACCAGAGTGTATTCTACGCTCGAGCGGCCTTTCTTGCGCTCGATCGTTGGTCTGTTGTCTGCAAAACTACTAGAAGTGTGCATTTTGTGCTCGAGCGTTACTTCTTGCACTCGAGCGAAACAACTTATTGTGTCTGATGCTCGAGCGCACTCGAGCATTACTTCTTGCGCTTGAACGGACTGTGCATATTTTTCTGTAAAAGTGACATTTTACATCACTTTTTCACATCTCTCTCTCTACTTTTCAAAAACCCTAGATCCAGAGCCTCTCTCTCTCTCTCTCTCTCTCTCTCTCTAAAATCTACCTTATCTCTCCCTTTTCACCTAGATCCATTGGTTTCTCTACCCGTGTGCCTTTGTTAAAAGGGTAAAGTGTCTCAAGAGCTTCGTTTTGGTCTGAACAAGATTTGGTTTCGGCGTCTTTGAGGTTCCTCCATTGTTACTTTGGTCTTCTAAGCTTGAGGTAGGGACTTTCTACACTCTTCTATGATTTTTAACTTAGTTATTTGTTGATTGTGTAAATAATGTAGGGATTTGAAGGATTTTAGACAAACCTAGGGTTTTGGTTTAAAATCAAAAGAGGGGTTTTCAAATGAAGGTATTGGAAATGGTTATGGGTGTAGATATGAGGGTGTGTTGTGTTAAATTTGTTGCTTTTGTCACATGGGTTGGATTTGAGAGAGAATGAAGTTTTGCCCTAAAATGTTTCAAACAATTATTCTGTATAAATAATGAAATTAGTATTGGGAATATAAAATTGGATGGATGTTTATATAAAAGGTGGAGTTGGATACTTGTTATCTTCCATCTATGGAAATTTGGATAATTTATCTGTTTTGAAGATTGTATATATGTTTAGAAATATCTTCTTTGAGCTATCGGTAGAGGATAGCTATGATTGTTATAGAAATTGCATAAAGATTAGGTGAATTGAAACTAATATCTTATTGGTTGTCATTGAACATGACGATGTGTTATACATTTTATATATATGATGTTTGGGAGGAGAAATGAGATGTACTCCATGTTTGGGAAGAGAAAGGAGATGGACTCCAGTAAATTAAGTTGGCCTGTGTGTCCAGGGTAAAAGTCCCGAAAACCGTGCATATACATGGGTGCCAATTCCCGCGAATGAAATTTTCGTAAAATGGCAAATTTGAAGTATTTGTGTAATGATTGTATTGGTTAGAGAACCACTGAGTTATAGCCTCAGTTGGGTTGGCTTGATAAAAACGGACTTGACTCAAGAATTGAGGTGAAATGAATTATCATGAAATGAATTAAGATAAAATGGCTAGAAATATAAAACTTGGCATATTATGATCTCGCAAGAATACGAATGATTTTTATCATGGGCATTGTATATGCATATCATACTTATATCTTTGTTAAGATTCATATATTTTTTTAGATTGTTTCTACTGGGATTTGGCTCACCCTACTTGGGAAAAACCATTTTCAGGTGCGGGTGATATGCTTCCACCAAGGACTTAGCTTAGGAGGATTGTGGAGCTGAAGGCTCACTTTTGTCTACTTTGTATTTATCTTTTGTACAAGCCTAGGGCTTTATTTGTACTCAACTGATGACTCATTTTGTTGTAACCAAGCATGATCTTAGAAAGATGCAAGCCATTAGGGTATATGAATATTGGTTTAGCTTCTATTCTTTATTTCATCTTGTAACACATGCTATAGATTCAGGATGAACGATTTATGAATGTATATCACATGTGTTATCTTTTGTACATTAACTCTGATGAATGAAAGCTTCTTATTTTATTTATATCACATTGCATCAGTGTTTGGAGTTGAATTACTATAATTATTTTAGGGGCGTTACAACTGAGTATCAAAGCGTACCGGGTTTGAATACTTTGGGTATGTGGGAAGTGGTTAGTACCACAATGGGTTTATCTCGTTTGACAGAGATGTTTATATGTTTGCAATGTTGATAACATGTTTATGTGATTATATCGGTAGGGGATTTAATTTCAAGGATGTTATCAAGTCTACGGGTTTCTAAGAGTCCTATTAGAAAGGCACTTGATCACTGCTGCTCTAAGTAGAACTCTGGCAATGCCACAGGATGGTCAATATCCGGGAATGAAATTTGTATTTGTTTACGTGACTACGTGCTTATGTGGAGTGAATTACTATTATCCACCGCATTAGGACGCAAGTGAGTTAGCTTCGCCACATTTGTAAACGTGCTTATTTCTTTTGTTACCTTCATTAGGATGTCAGGACATGGACGTGGTGGTGGTACGTGTGGTAGGCCTAGAAGGCATGAGGTGCCTTTACCGGATGAGATTCCGGCACAGGAAGAAAGGGTTGGTCAGGCCAATGTGGCCGAGCCAATTAGTCAGCAGGCCATGGGTGCCTTAACCCACGAGATGGCCAGAGCTTTGCGGGAGTCAATAGACATTCTTAGAGCTAAGAATCAAGTCCAAACCCAAGTGGCTAAGGCAGGGCCGTCTTTCTTGAAGTGGGAGTTTTTCTTGTCGAATCCAGATGATTTTGCGGGTGATCCCAAGAAGCCACTGAAGGCAGATGAGTGGCTAGAGAAAATAATGACGACATTCGAGAAGCTTGGCATCGAGGATGACCAGTTGAGAGTGACCTTGGCATCCTTCTAGCTAAAAGAAGATACAGGTCAATGGTGGAAGTATGCGCGTGGGTGCATTGGGGTGACTTGGGAGGCTTTTGTCAATGCCTTCCACGATAAGTTCTTGCCTCTCACCATTCGGGAGAAGTTAAGAGATCAGATTTCCAAGCTGGCACAGTTGAACACTCCAGTGGCCAAGTTTGAGACCACATTTACTAGCCTCTCTAGGTTTGCACTAGAGTTAGTGATGACAAAGGAGCGCCGATTTTTGGAGTTCGAGAAGAGGTTGAGGACCGGGTTTGACAACACTAGGCACTTGAAATAAGTTTAGAAATACTTTAAACAATCTAAGAAAATAAATAACAAATATTAAGGTAAGTTCAGGCACTTGAAATGAATTTATAAGCTTGCTAGTCCATATGTTTTCAGTGTATTGTTTATGCTTCATGTAGGTTAAGTTTTGAAGAAGAAATACCCTCATTCACGGAGCCATTTGTGAGTAGTAATTCAGGAACACTATGTTTGTCAAACTATGTTTTCAATGCAAAACTTGATTATGTTTATAAGCTTTGATATGTTTTGTTATGAATATGCACTCTATATTTTTATCATGTATTTAGATGACATTCATGGATCAGGCCCATAATTAGGGGAATATCCAATCAGGCCCACTATTGGGTGAATATCCAATCATGTATGATGGCCGAGCTCACTTTTTCTTTATGTTTAGCCAGTAGCCAGGCTAGTTAAGCACTTTATAATCCTTGAATGTTCATCAATATGTAATGTTTGCAAGTCAATAATGTTTTGCCTTGTCCAAGTTAAAGATATGAACAAGTTATGTTAGATTTTATATTTCTAAAGCTCATGGATGTTCATTCATTTACCGCCTTACTTTATTACTATTCACTAGGTAATGGCTCACCCCTTTACTATCATGGCAAGTCTAAGTTAATCGTTATGTTTCATGCTGAAACATCGCTGACTTAGTTCAACTTGACCCTCATGGCAAATCTAAGTTAATTGTCATGTTTCATGTTGAAACATCGCTGACTTAGTTCAACTCTACTATCATGGTAAATCTAAGTTAATCCTCATGTTCACCATAGGAACATCGCCTTAAGACTTTGTAGTTTTATCGCATAAATTTCAACAACATTTTGTAAAACAAAATCAAGCTAGTATTTCGTTACTACTTCAGCTAATGAACTGTTACATAAAATAAACTTGAAAAAAATAAAATAATGGTAGAAAAGCTTCAAATTTCTTATGTTCCAGGGTCTTGGCAATTCTTTGTCATCAGTGTCCTCAAGCTGATAAGTGCCATTGCCTGCGACTGAGATGATGCAATATGGTCCTTCACAGTTTAGGCCAAGTTTTCCATTCCTAGGGTTTCTGTCTTATTGCAGACAACATTCCTTAGGATGAGGTCCCCAATCTGAAACTCCCTGGAATTGACCTTCTTGTTGTATGCCTTAACAAGCTACTGTTAGTATACCCCCAGCCGAATTGCTGCTCTTTCTCTTATTTCTTCTATCAGATCAAGATCTCGGGCAAGGAATGCCTCGTTTATTCCATTCTCTACTCCCTAGGTTCTGATTCCAGAGATGTCGATCTCTAGTGGAATGACTACTTCGGTGCCATATGCCATGGCGAAAGGAGATTCTCCTATAGATCTTCTCGGCGTAGTTCGATATGCCCATAGGAAATTGGGTAATTCATTCACCCACTTGCTCTTGGTAGCTTCCAGCCCTTTTCTTGATTCCATCCAAGATGGTCTCGTTGGATGCCTTTGCTTGTCCATTGCTCTGGGGGAAGTTAGTAGAATAATAGTTCTTGATCTTGTATTTTGTACAAATTTTTTTAATCAACTTGCTGCCGAATTAAGTGCCATTATCTGCTATTATGGCTTTCGGGATCCCAAATCTGGTGATTATGTTTTTCTAGATAAAATTCTTCATGTCCACATCTTGGATTTTGGCTAAAGGTTCAGCCTCTACCCACTTCGTGAAGTAGTTAGTTACTACCAATAGAAACTTTCTCTGACTAGTTGCCTAGGGCAATTGCCCAACCAGATCCATGCCCTATTGGACAAATGGCCAAGGGCGAGACACTAGATTCAGATCTACAGCTAGCTGGTGTATCAAAAGTGCAAACCTTTGACACTTCACACGTTTTCTTACGTAGGCTTCAACATCCTTTTGCATGTAGGGCCACCAATTTCTCAAAGATATAGCCCTGTGAGCAAGTGATCTGCCCCCAACATGGCTTCCACATACTCCCTCATGGATCTGGTACAGAAAGTCTTTTATCTGGGGTGGGTGCACACATCACAGAAGGTGTCTAATGAAGGATCTCTTGTATAGATGGCCTTCTGCTGATAGGCAGAACCTGGCCGACTTCAATATGTTCTTATGTGCTTCATTTCTATCTATTGGCAACCTGTCATCTCTGAGGAACACAACTATGGCATCCATCCAGCTTGGACCCATCTCTACGCACATTACTTCATATTTTGTTATTAGGGGCTCTATACTTGGGCCTGACAGATAACCCACCATTATCGTCCTAGCCTCACTGGATTTCATCGCGCTAGCGAGGTTAGCCAAGCGTCGGCATGGTTGTTGTCATCTCGACTAACCTACTGTAGCCGACAGCTTTCGAAATGTGCTAACATCTTGACAACCTCCTTGACATAGGCTATCGTCCTCTCATCCCGAGCTACGTACTCACTCGTTGCCTGATTTATAATGAGTTGGGAGTCACAGAAGACTACAACCTTGTCGGCTTCTATAGCTACTACTAGTTTTAGTCCAGCAATTAGTGCCTCATACTCTGCTTCCTTATTTGACGCCTTGAACCCCAAACGGATAAACTGTTCTACTATTCTCCCATCTAGCGATACCAAAACCACTCCTGCCCCTGTTCCTTATCGGTTTGAGCTGCCATCGACAAAGAGGCGGAAGGCGTCGCCAATGTAAATATCGTAGGGTTTTAGCCTTTCTTCTCATTTCTTTTGTTTTGCCGATGTGGGGTTCTGTGGCCCCAATTGGTTTTCCTCTTTCACTCTTAGACATCCTAGGTTGTGGCTCACCAGTGCCCACCTTGGAATTGCACCAAGAGAGAATTTTTCCACAAAGTTGGCTAAAACTTGGCCTTGATTGTTGTTCTTGGCCTGAATTCTAAGTCATACTGACCTAGAACTATAGCCCATTGAGCTATTTTGCCTTTCAAGTCCCCATGCTGCAACAGGGACTTTAGTGGATGCTCGGTTAGCACCACAATCTTGTGGACTTGAAAGTAGTGGTTGAACTTTTTCGAGGCCATTACCAGGGCCAATGTTAACTTCCCCAGAGATAGGTAACTTGTTTTTACACTTGCCAGGGTCTTTCTCACATAGTACACTGCCTTCTGCTCTTCTTCTTCTTTTCGGATGACCACGACACTTACGGCTTGGTCTGAAACTTCTAGATACAAGAACAATTCTTCTCCGGTGTAGACGCCCCATTTTTGACCAACCTTAAGACTCAGACGTCACCGATTGAGCCCTCGGTGATAGTGCATGTTGTGCTTGTTTCGAGTTTTGGAGTTTTGGCTGGAAGCCTCGCCTCCGGACCTCGGGACCCTTTATTATTTGACTCGGTCCACGGACCAAGCCTTGTTTTCTCTTCCTAGAGGGAGGGAGAGGTCTTGTAGACCATCTCTTAGTGGTCGTAGGCTACTTTTTGTGGCTGTAGGCCACTGTTCCCATTTGGAGACTAGTTTCTGATTTTCGGAGCCGTCGGCTGTGCGCCTCGGCTTGGGACCGCTTAACATTCTCCGTTTGGCACAATTTTTGGAACACACCTTGTTTCCTCTGTCTAGAGGGACACTGTGGTCCGGGAGACCACTTTTGATGCTCGGCAGTTGGTTTTCGGGGCTCCTGGCCGCGCGTCTTGCCTCCCGAACCCTCATCTTGCATCCGTTTTGGTTTTTCTTGGGTACAAACCGTACTTTCCATGTTTGGGAAGTAGTACAAGGGTGGGAGACCAGCTTTTATCCTTGGAAACCACTTTTCTCCCCGCCAACCGGTTTTCTGGTCGGGAAACTAGTTTTCTTGGTCTTTAGGCCACATTTTCTGGTTTCCCACCCCACCATGGGCTTGCTTTCAGTGTGGAGACCACCAATTCCCTTGGAGACCAGCTTTTATCCATGGAGACCACTTTTGTGGTCGTACGCCACTTTTTGTGCTCAACAGCCAGTTTTCAAGGCCCCCGACCACACGTCTTGCCTCCCGAACTCTCGTTTTGCATCCGTGTTGGTTCGTTCTTGGCACAAACCTTGTTTTCCTTGTTTGGAAGGTGGCACAAGGGTGGGAGACCAGATTTCTCCTTAGAAACCACTTTTCTCCCCGTCTGCCAATTTTCTGGTCGGGAAACTGGTTTTCTTGGTCTTTGAGCCACATTTTCTGGTTTCCAACCCCACCATTGGCTTGCTTTCAGTGTGGAGACCACCAATTACCCTGGCTGACCACTTTTTTTTGGAAAACCAGAAAAAGTGGTGGTCAGAAAAAATGCAGTCGACTAGTTTTTTACGGTCGGAGTTTCCTCCTGTTTTGTCTGACTGAATGGATGCCAGCTGTGCCAGCTGGAGGGCACAGACTGTATCCTCCATACACGTGTATGGAGGGATTGCATCCATGTTTAGCTTCTCCAAGAAGCTTGAACCCTTGGTTTTTCTATAAGAGAGACTCTCCCTCTCCTTGAACCAGGTTCTGAATTTTGCCTGAGGCACAAGTGTATATCTCCCTCTATATCTCTATATTTGATGCCTAAAGTGTGTGTTGTTCTTCACCTTTACACCCCCAACTCTTAACCATACACCCCACCATTGAAATGAGGTTCTTGGAGGACCTTTTTGGAGGTTGAAAAGCTGGTTTTTGGCTAAGAAACTTGCTGGTTTTGCTGAGCTTCAAAGGTAACCTCTTTTCTCCCTTTTAAGCTTTGTTTTGGTTTCTCTCTTGGCCCCATTTGCATGCTTATTTGGGCTTAGCTTCCAACTGAAAAAAGTCTTGTTTTAAGGTGCTTGTGATGTTTGTTTAAGGGTCTTTTGGTGCTGAGGGTCATCTTCCCTCTTGCATGCCCTATTTGGCCTTGTTTTGTGCCATGCCATAAGGCCTTTGGGTTAACCCTTGCATGGCCTTTTAGCCACTGAAATCCAGTGGATTTTCAGTGGTTGGCATGTGATTTTGAGGCCCTAAATCAGAGAGGGGTGACCCTCTCTCTTTTGGCCTTGTTTGTTTGCATTTTTGGCCTATCAAAGGAGCATATGTTTTCATACTTTCAAGGCTCAGTTCAGGCACTTTTTGGTGACTTTTGGGACCTGCCTAGACTCTGTCTATGGCTGGTTTGGTCACCTTGTGTTTGCCTCTTACATGTGTAGAATAATCCCATTCATGGCTTATCAAAGTAACACCTCATTCTTGCATGTATTGGTCATGTCTCAGTTGGTTTTTGGCCATCATTTGGCATGTCATAATTTTGTTTTTGGCTGGTTTGGTAGCCTCTCATATGTTTCATATGCTTGTAGTGTAAATCATGTTTACTAGCTTGAAATGCATGATGTTTTGGCCCTCTATTCTAGCATATTTTGGCCTTGATCCAAACTAATTTTGTTCATATTTTGGGTTGCCTTAGCTCTTTTTTGAGGCCTTTTGGTCGAATAATGCTTGCCATGCATGCTTGTAGTGTAATAGCCTTGCCTAGCTTTGAGTTTTTGAGGTCCCTTGCATGCTTAACTTGAGGTATTTGCATGTTTTGGCATTATAAGGAATGTTATTTCAGAGCTTATTTCTTTGCCATATTCTCATATTTGTCACTCTTTCAATGTGCTTGAGAGTTGCATCATTATACCCCATTTGTGAGCCATTGCATGAGCTTCATTTTTGTGCCTTTCAAGCCATCATCTTAGTTCACTTTTGCCCCTATTCTGGCCTGCATAGGGTCTATTTGGAGTTGGTTTGGCCATTTGAGCATTGCCTTGCATGCCTATAGTGTAATACACTTCACTAGTTTCGGTGCTTGAGCCATTCAACATGCATTGTGTGAGTTGTTTACATCATTTGGAGTCACTTTGTTTGCCATTTCAGAGTTGGAACATGTGTTCTTGCACTCCATATTTCATCCTTTTTAATGCGTTTGGAAAGTTGTGTTTTATGCCTTAGGCTTGGGGCCATTGCATTGGGCATGTTTGCATGAGTTTTGGAGCGTTGTTTTCATCATCTTTGGCCACTGATTTGGGTGTGGCTGAGGCCCATCCATTTTGGTTTAAGTCCATTTTGCATCGAGTGTGCCATTGTAGTTCATAGCATTGAGTATGCCATGCTGTCGCATGATTGATCATTGCATTGTGCATACCTTGTTCATCTCATTGTGTATATTAGTTCCATGTGCATTGTGTATGCTAGTTGCATGTTTGCATGTTATCCCTTGCATGTTTGCATCACTTAGTTGCATTGCAATAGGATTGCATGCTAGAGTCGCATTTGTGCATGCCATGATTGTTGCATTGTGTTTGGGATAGGAGTTAGTCCGAACAAGGGAAACAAGGGACGTCTCGTACTCAAAGTGACGAAACGTGCCTCGATTCCCGGTCGCCGACATTCATGACTACCCATGATAGAGTTGTTGGCTTTAGGTACTTGTATGTGCATTCATTTCATATTGAGTCGTGCAATTCGGCTCCTCGGCCATCATGCATCGAAATACGTGATTGGTGGCCCGAGGGTCGAGGACTACACTCCCTTGAGCTTATGTAATGATGGGGAGAGTGGTCGTGTACACATGTGTTGCGAATACTTTGCCGTGCCTCTCTCTTTCCCTTTGTTGCAGAAAACCAGAAACCAAGAGAGGCGGTGGGCCGACCAGTTCTTGTGAGCCGACCACTTTTTTTGGTTTCCACCACAAAAGGTGGTCGCTAATTGGTCTCTCATGCCTATAAGCTGGTCGGCAGCCTTTCCACAGATTTCCAGGGTGGAGTTTCATCTCTCTAGAGCTTTGTGCAAGTTTCTGAGATCAATTGCAAACAAAGGCGAGTTGGGGCGCCGCGAGGGACTTCCGAGCAAAGCAATTCAAACATGCATGCATCCTTTGTCATTCAAAGCAAAGTTGAGGCAGCCTATTTCATTTAGTTTACATGCTTATTTAAATTGCTTACTTAGTTAATTTGTTGATTAATTAGAGTTGTGTAATAATTAGCTGTAGCTTGTTATTCATTTCATTGTGTAATAACTAGTTTAATTAGATTAGCTTAGATTAGCTAGCTGGTTCTGTATTATTTATTCGGACCCTCCTCCGAAAGGGCAGTGTTGTAAATAAGTGTGTGTGTGTGTGTAATGCATGTTTTCCAACCCCCATTTCTTTCTCCCTTTTATTTACCCGCTTACGATGGTTAGTTTTAGGGCATGTTTCAATTAGCATCCTTATGCTCGCATGTTTGCATCTATTCATCTGTCTTGCATGCACCGGGCTCGGCATATCATACTAACTGCATCGTATTTCAATTCCAAGTTAAATGCGTGTTATCTGTAGCATCTCATATGCCATCTTAGAATAGCCGAGCCTATCTTAGTTGCATGCCTGCATGTGTTGCATTAGCCATCTTAACAGGAACTAGGATCATGCATTGATTACTAACTAGTTTCTGTTTTGGCTCGGAGTAATCGGTGAGTGTTTATGCTTTAACATCCTTGCATGTGTGTGAGTGACTACCATGATAGCATGCTTGCCATGAGGCTAACTGCTTATGTAATATACCTACCTGAATGCCTGTGGGTGAAGGTTGGATTATTTAAATTGAGACAATTTATTGATTGCGAGTTTTAAAGCCCACTTGAGAGTGGCAAATCACCATGTCTTCTAAACCCACTTGAAGGTGGCAAAATCTGTATTTTAGCTTACTTGCGAGTAGCAAACCGTTTTCAAAACGAATATACAATGCTTTGTTCCAACTTAGGTAATCCAGTCTATACTTGTATGTTGTACGCATCACATGGTAATTCTAGCTTAATAACCAGAATAAGAGCACATGTGTTTTCAAAAAACAAGATATCATGTTAGTAAAGGCCGATCTTTGATCGGGCGAGCGGGGGTGCTCATTGCATGACCTTCCCTTCTCGTACCCAAGTTCCCGAGCCAAGGCAACTTTGGTGATGACGGACACGTGGCCTTAGGCATGAGTTGGGGTTTCCTAAATTCCCCCAAAATAAAATATTTAGGTGGCGACTCTGTATCTGGCAAAGCAGTTCATGTTTGGCACTTCTTTCTAAAAATCAATTTTTCAAAACGATTTGCCGGATTTGGACTCTTTGGTGATTCATCGATCTTGCATTGCACTTTGTGAGATTAGATTCAGAACTATGACATTGAGTCCGAACTGTAGTGAGCCCAATGAACAAAACGGGATTTTCCCAGGACGTTCGAGCGCGTCTACATCCCAATACCGGGTTTAACAACACTAGTTCGGTTGTCAAGTATTTCTTCAAGTCGGCCAATGCGACCTCGTATTTTTCTGCCCACAGAAAGTCTGTGGCTTTCTTCAATAACTGAAAAAATGGTTTGCATTTATCCGAACTTCGGCTAATGAACCTGTTCAGGGCTGCTGCCCTGTCGGTCAAAATATGGACCCGTTTCATTGTTGTCGGGTTTTTTAGATCATGGATGACCTTGATCTGATCTAGGCTTGCTTCAATTTCCCTTTTGGTTACCAAATATCCTAGGAACTTACTAGATCCAACTGCAAATGGGCACTTCGAGGCATTGAGTCGAAGTTGATATGTTCTCAATATGTCAAAGACCTCTTTCAAGTTGGCCAGATGGTTCCTAGGTTCCTTGGTTTTAACAACCATATCGTCAATGTCGACCTCTAGTGTCCTCCTAATCAGATGTTTGAACATCTTGGTGACTAGTCTTTAGTATGTTGCTCCTGCATTCTTTAGCCCAAAGGGCATTACTCTATAGCAATAGAGTTCTTTTGGAGTGATGAATGTGGTTTTTTCTTCATCTGAGGCATACATTGCTATCTAATAATAGCCCCTGTATGCATCCAGAAAACTTATCCTCCGATGCCCTACCAACTGATCAATCTTGGGCAATGGGAAGCTGTCATCGGGGCAAGCCTTGTTCAAGCTAATGAAGTCCATGCAGACTCTCCACTTGCCATTCTTCTTTTTTACCACCACTGTATTGGACAACCAGGTGGGATAATTCACTTCTCTGATGGTCTGTGCCTCTAGCAGCTTATCTATTTCTTCCTCAACTGCCTGCACATGTATCAATGTTGGCCTATTTGCTCTCTGGACAACTGGTTTAGCCGACCTATCCACGTTAAGTCTATGACAGGTGACCTAGGGGTTGATCCCCGGCATCTCATAGGGTGTCTAGGCAAACACCTCTATGTTCTCTCTCAAGAAAGCCTCTAGTTCTCTTTCTTCTTCCTCAGCTAAGATAGAGCTGAGGAGGAAGAATCGATCATCATCACCTTCTTGCACAAGAACCTTTTCTTCGCTCTTGTCGACGGGTTCTTTTCCGACATCATCCGAGACCTCGTGGTCTTCGCTTTCATTCTCTGCACTCTCTTCTTCTCTTACATTACAGGTGTACTTCATTGCTGCTATGGAGCAATTTTTCGCTTGTACTCGGTCTCCTCTTACTTCTTCAATCCCTTGTTCAGTTGGGAATCACAACAGTTGGTGCAGCGTTAAGGGAATAGCTCTCATTGCATACAACCACAGTCTTTCCATAATGATGTTGTATGGAGAGGGAGTATCTGTCACAGTAAACTCTGTTATTATCTTTTTGCTCCATGCCTGCACCCCAGACTCATGGTTTCCAGGGGCCATGTCGGCGTCCAATTGAATCCGACCATTGGGTTGTTAGATTGCTCTAAATCATCCTGGTGGAGGCCAAGCTCTTTGTAACATCTGACATACATGATGTCATAAGAGCTGCCTGATTAATTAGTATGCGTCTCACCTGGCAATCTCTAATCTTCAGAGTTACCACTAGGGCATCATTGTGCGGATGCAGCACCATATCCAAGTCTGCCTCAGTGAAAGAAATCATCGGTCCCGGATATTCATTTGCTTTGGGCTTCTTCTGCTGGACCTGACATACACGTCGCAGGAGTCTTACTCTCTGGGTCTCCCCTCGAACTTCATTATCATTGACCTTTAAGTGAATCAACATTGATTACCTGAGGTCCATCCACCTGCTGCTGCGGTGGTGGTAATGGTGGTGGTGGTGGTGGAGGTGGTACTGCTGGTGCCTGAGGCAGCCTCGCGTGCTCTTCTCTTGTCTTCACCTCCTTTACTAGGTCTCTCAGGTGTCCCTGTCTGACCAAATCCTGTAGATGTGACTTCAAAGACCTGCATCCCTGAGTCATGTGCATATCTTCGTTTTGGTAGGCACAATGCTTCCCAATGTTCCTGTCCATAAACTCGCTAGGAACTTTCTCCAGTGCTCTATAGTATGGCTAGTTCCTGATCCTCTCCAAAACCTTATAGATTGGAATCCTGAATATCGTGTTGACTGCCTGCATAGCCCTCATTCCTGTTTCTGGCCTGTCAACGTTGGTATTACCTCTGCCTCACTTCGTCTAGCCATTCTTCTTTCTTGTTTTGGTGTCTTCTTTCTTTTATGTCTTCTTCTACTCTGGCATACTCGTCAATTTGTGTAATGAGCTCTTCCATGCTCTTTGGTAAGGTTTTTGCAAGTGATTGCCGAAGTAGGCAATCATCATCCAAACGACCGCCAACTCCTAGCTACAAACCGGGATTCGGTTTTAAATCTCATAGTATCTCTTGGCGTAAGCCCTGAGGCCCTCGCCATCGCTAATCATTAAAGCCAATAGGGAGTCTACCCTTAGTGGCTGCGACTTGTTTGTAACAAACCTGGCCAGAAACATCTCAGTCAGCCCTTTCCAACTCTTTACACTTCCTTTCGGCAATTTATAGAACCAATTCGAAGCATCTCCCCAAAGGATAATGGGAATAATTTGCACAACAGTTGCTCGTTCCCACTCCACATAGCCATTGAAATCAGATACAAACCTACATGAAAGTTTGGATCAGACTTATCGTTGTAAATCTAAAACCTCGGCATGTTGAATCTCTTCGGCGCTTCAAACGTATCCAACTCCACCGAGAATGGAGTCTTTAGCTGGACATTGGATGTGATCTTGGTGTTGAGTCTCTTTCTCTAGAGGTAATCTCTCAAGTCCTCCTTCGTTCTACCAAGAGTTCGACTATCAATAGACTTCAGTCTCTTCGGCGTGCTGCTTCCGGTGTAATTCTGTGTTCTTTTGGACTTCCCTTCATCCACTGCATCAAAATAGAGGCCTTACCCTTGGATATGCCGAGATCCCTTGACATAGGTCCCCTTGGTTCGAGGTGTCCTCTGTGACTCACCTCTCACTGACTCTGTTTGGCTGACATCCTATGACAGCCGATGTGAGTTTCCCTATCCCTTGCCATATTGTGGGACAATTAAGACTGTTCTTTGTCGTCCTTTTTGGGCATTAGTTTTGGCTACTGGTGCCCGTGTGTCCTACAACGGGAACGATGGTTGCATCACATTATACGCCCCTTGCCGACATCTTTCGCCCCAGGATTTGGTTCCTGCACTCCTTTGTTATTGTTTTCTCCTCGGGCGTTAGGATCCATATGTTCTTCCTCTTCACTGTGGATGTCGTTCCCAATTCTCCCTTATTGTCCGTTGTTGGCCATCTATCCTACTAAGTTCCCACAGACGGCACCAAATTATGGTTGTTGATTTTTGACCATACAACTAAACAAGGAACTTAGCTGGAGAGCATCGACAAAATAGATTAAGCCAACTACCTGCTGACAAAAAGATGAGAATACCATGGTGGTTCGTCCATCTGGAGGCACTCCGACGATCAAGTCAGTCAATCTTAACTTCCACAGATATCAAAACAATACTTAAACTCACAAGTAAAAACTTACTTCTAACCCACGAAGGTGCCTTTCTTTTATAACTAGCAGTGACCTAGTCTCCTAAAAGCCTCACTTCATTGGACTCAAGCTCAATGCTCATATTGGACTCTCGGCTAGATAGGGATAAACTCTTCATGAGCCTTATCCTATCCAGACTGAGAGTCTCTTATATTCTAGGACTCTTATCCCTTATCTGAATATTTCAGGATTCCGGCATTACTGCAGAACATCTCGACAATGCCGTGATCACCTCGACAACATGACTCATCCACGTAGCACCTTAGCTAACATCTCGGGGCTATCTTGGCCACATGGCATCATTCGCAAAATACTTTCCCACAGTAGTCAAGGGCTATTGGCCGATCAGTACACCATTATGTTTGGGGCGGGTTAAGATCGTGATAAGTTGTCTTTGAGTAATTGGGATTTCAATTAGTGGTAAAATAGGCCTTGCAAGCCTTATACTTAACCAGAAGTGAAAGCTTGTTCACAAAATGTTGTGGTTATTGAGGACGTTGTCTATCTTTAGTTCTGTGTTATTTTCTATATCATTTGAATATGTGTTGAGATTTTGTAACAAGGTTGCACATTGTGTGTTGAAATTTACTCCCAACTCTTGAAGGCCTTGGCTTCTTGTTTGGAATTTTCCATCTTGGATGACGTGAGAGACGTCTTTTGATTGTGTTTTACCTGATTGATAATTTTGAAATAAATCTCTTAAAAAATGGGAAAAAAATAAAATAAAAATAAAGAAGAAGAAAAATAATAACACTTGTTGAAATATGAGCAAGATAATGTTTTTTCGTGAAAATATATCCGTTGACGTACTAATTCTCATTACACAACCAAATTGCAACCGTTGGCAGGATGAATAATGCTCATGGAGAGGGAAACAAATGAGGAGACAAGTAATGAAATATCTCACTAGATGGATTCCACTAACTTTTCCTTCCACATAAATTCACTACATTTATATCCTATCTAAAAATATTAAAAATGAGACCCACCATTAATGCTTGAATATTTTGGGTCAGCTATGTATATAGGGCCGGTTCTAACATTTTGAGATTCAAAACCAACTATTAATATGGGATCTCTCATACATTAAAAAACAAAATAAAATAAAATAAAATAAATGTGATCAAAAGATTAAATATTTAAATTTTAATTATACATATAATTATTAAAATTTATTTAAATATACAAAAAAAATTATATTAAATATAAAAAATAAAAATAATTCAAACTGAAGTATTAAATAAAAAGTAAACAAACTATATACTCAAACATCAACTTTCTTGTATTTTTAACTACAAAATTACTAATAAAATTTGCATAATTCAATTTATTAACTAATCATTTTTAATTGATTAAATTGCTTATACGTTCAATTTTTTCTGTGACATAATTGACAGAGGCAAAATTCAATCAATTTTAAATTTAATAATTTTGTTCTTGAGAAACAAATGTAACTGATATAATTAATTGTGTTCTATATGTAATCCATGCATTTGAGGGGGGAAAAAAACCATCCATTAATTTAAAATAATTCACCATATCAATCAACTTTTTGATTTTTGCCAATAAAAACAATCATTCATTTCTTTTAAATAATTCACCACATCAACTAACTATTAGTTTTGAATTTTCATCAAACTTTATTAAGGATTTTCAAATTAAGGTGGATTTTTCTTTTTCATTATTTTTTTTTCTTTTTATTTTTTAGTTGTTGTTGTTGTGGACTAATATAATAGCTAAAAAAAATTAGGGTCTTTTTTCTTTGCTCAATTTTTCGAGACCCAAAACAGCGACTTTGCCGACTTTGGGCCAATGTCGGGGCCTGTGTACACATAAAATTTTGTTGTGTGACTTACGTAAAAGACCAAAAAGAAGAAGAAAAAAAAATTAGTCAAAATCCTCCATTTTATTTGATAAAAAGGACAGCCTAATTTATTTTTCTTCATAAACCCCCTAAGAAGAAAATATATAATTGAGTAAGAATAAAGTAAAATATCTTTTTTTTTATATATATATATTTTTTTCTTTCTTGGATAATATTGTCAAAGTAACATGCTATTAGCAAATAGAGTAATATGTTACTGTGAGACAAAATAATTTGTTACTGTCAAATAGAGTAATTGTCAAACAGAATAACATGTTACTGTTACTATTTACATCAATTTCAACAGTAATAATTATTTTTTATATAAAGAATTTCATAGTCAACATAGATCTTATTTGATAGATCTTGATAAGAGAATTCTAAAAATATTAATTTTATTCAAAACTGACATCTACATCAAAATTTATATTATTTTAAAATTTAATATTTTGATAATAGTGATATTTGTTAGAATTTTCAAGAAAAATCTTTTGTGTTTGTCCTTAATGCATTAAAATTTCATTATAAGAGAATTTTGACCAAACCTCCCAAAAAAAAAAAAAAAAATTACTCTAAAATCTATCTGGTAATGCATAGCAACAAAGACAATTAATGATAAGCAAACCAAAATATCTATATGATTATCTGGTAAAATTTTCTACGTTCATGTACACTATATTCGCAATCAGATGCCACTTACCAGCTCCACTGAGAATTTGAAAAGGTTTATGAGCTTATTCAAAATGTCATCTAATTTTAACCTGGTAAATGAGGTTTTATGCTAGTTATCGATACCCATGTGGTCTAATGGCATCCTATTAATTGATTTAAATATTTAAATGATAACATGTTCTTGTCAGATATGCTCATATCGTCTTGATTTTAGTGGAGAAAAATATATTGTTCTTTCATGATATGCACTTTCTTAGGGAATTAGAGAGCCCATAATCACACAATAATATCGACCCAATTTATTAGAGAGAAATTTTAGAGTCTACAAATGCCATATCAATATACATTATTTGGAATTCATACCTACTTAAAAAGTTAAGTTTATAAATGGAGAGTACATATAATATTAAGACTCATCTCTTTTACTATTTATCCGATATGAGATTCTACCTTCACACATGCTTCAACGATCTCTCCCTCATGTGTGAACCAAATATTAAGCCCCAACTTACTCCTCCTCAACATTGGGCCTCACCTTACTTCCCCCTCAAGTCTGATATATCATCAAGAAGTTTATTATCATAGATCATAAGCATTCCCTTTAGTCTTGATCTATAACTCTCCAATATCGAGTCTAACTTGGGCTACCTGCAACACTCCATCGTGAGCCACCAATCTCCATTGAGAGCCACTTGGTCACGGTCCAACCCTGCCATGTGTCATGGATTTTTCTTGCTCCATCAAGAGTTGTCATGGATTTTTCTTGCTTCATTGAGAGGCCCTGTGCAAACCTAAGGCCAACAACTTCAATGCTTAAGGAGAGCATATATGGGACTCTACCTTCATACATACTCTAACAATCTCCCCCTCATGTGTGAACCAAACATTGGGCCTCGCCTTGCTCCCCTTTAAGTTTGATCTATCATCAACAGGTTTATTATCATAGATCATAAGTACTCCCTTTAATCTTGATTTGTAACTCTCCAACATCGAGTCTAACTTGGGTCACCCGCATACACTCCATCGTGAGCCACCAATCTCCATTTAGAGCCACTTGGTCATGGTCCAACCTTGCCACGTGCACCAAGAATTTTCCTTGCTCCATCAAGAGTTGTCATGGATTTTTCTTGCTCCATTGAGAGGCCCTGTGCAAACCCAACAACCTCAATGTTTTAGGACAGCCGAGGTGGGACTCTACCTTTACACATACTCCAACAATCTCTCCCTCATGTGTTAACCAAACATTGGGCCTCACCTTACTCTCCCTCAACATTGGGCCTCACCTTGCTTCCCTTCAAGTTTGATCTATCATTAACAGGTTTATTATCATGGATCATAAGCACTTCCTTTAATCTTGATCTATAACTCTCTAACATTGAGTCTAACTTAGGCCACCTGCACACACTCCATCGTGAGCCACCATCATGGTCCAACCTTGCCATGTCTATTAGGAATTTTCTTTGCTCCATCAAGAGCTGTCATTGATTTTTTTTGCTCCATTGAGAGCCTCCGTACAAACCCAAGGTCGACAACCTTAATGCTTCAGGAGAGCCTGCCTATAGATCGCTGGCCATTGGTTCTGATATTAGGTGTTAGGGAATTAGGGAGCTCACATGCGCACAGCAATACTAGCCCAATCCATTAAGGAGAAACTTTAGAGTCCACAAATGTCATATCAAGACTCAACATCTATTATTTGGAACTCATACCCACTTAGAAGCTTAAGGCTATAAGTGGAAAGCTCATCTAATGCATATTAAAACTCATCTTTTTTACTCTTTATCCGATGTGAGACTTTACCTTCACACATGATCCAACACACACTAGAGCCATACAATATGAATTGTGATATTGTCCATTGCATATTTGTAATGGAGAGACCCAATTATATCATCCGAGAATAGGTGTAATGACATTTACTTAATTTAATATACACTGCAAGAAAATTAGCTTTTACCAGTGTTTCAAAAATGTCGCTAAAGCTATCAAAAACATTTGCAAAACATATACTAACGTTTTAAAATTACGTCGAGGATGCAGCCGTCGCTATAACTTAGCGACGTTTTATAAAAGCCATACAAGATCTTTTGCATTGTTTTTTTAAACGCCAACATAGAAGTTGCCCCTACCCACAAATGATGTCATACTAACTTATAATGGCGTTTTTGTTAAAACATTGCTAAAAGCTTCTTTTTTTTTTCAAAATAAAAAAATATCTAAACCTAATCAGAATTTTTTCCAAATATGAATTCCTTCCTCAAAAACAAAACTATATATTAGCAAAATAAGGATTCAATTGTCAAAAATAATCAGCACATAAACTAAAAATAAGCCAAACAAGTTTAATTCTTCTTCCAGATGGCTACAATTTTACATTTGACAGACAATAGAAGAAAAATTGTAACATTTCCTACCTATTTATATTTAACCACAAACCATACCCCATAAAAAATGTTAATACATACATACATACCAACATGACATTAAAATACAAGACTTTCAAATAAAAACCAATCAAATGAATCAACTTAGCCCATAACTTGAATTATGGCTAAAAAACAAATATCAAAGATAATGAATCAAGATTAGAACATCAGCACCACTAACAGAATGTAAAGAGCTTCTTGAATAAGCTTCTCCGTCAGAGATTTTGGAAGTCCCATAACAAAATCAATTGTCCCTACCTGTAGGAGAAAAGCAATAGATGGCCCATGTTGTGAGAAATCAACCCATCAAATGATGCAAATAACCAACTCACAAACAAATTCGATGAGAGGAATTCTCAATCATGTACATAATTACTTGGATACAAATCGAATGAGAGGAATAACAAATTGGATGACAAGCTTACCATGGTGTCAACAAAGGGCAATGTCAAAGGATGTTCAAGCATTAAACCTCCAGCAACATTGAGCATAATTCCTTCCTCAACCTGAACATAACTCGCCGCATAGAGTAGGCATATTATATAAAAAAAATTACAAACAAAATCCATATTGCTTGTCTATTTTTACCAGGCTATCAATGACCTCATTTGGTATGTCATGGAAATAAACCTGCACCAAACACCAATAATAACTAATTTTCCAAAGTCAATGTAACTTAAAAGATAGAAATATTATGTTTCCAAATTCTTGAAAATAATGCAAAACAAGAAAATTTACTGTTACATTGACTGGGTACATGTGTGGGGTGCTGGTATGTATGTACAAGAGTGAGGTACAACCAATATAACCTTGAGTTCTTTATAGTTAGAGAAAAATGAAACATGTAAGCAGTTTCTTTTTATAATTTTATTCATTCTTCTTCATTTATTATTATTATTATTATTTTAAATTGTTGTTGAACCATTTATTTGTTTTGCAAGTGTTTCACAATCTCTAACTGTCAAATATGCATGCCACAGCCAAAGGTATTCATATAAGATAGATTTTATGGGGCAAGCTGGCATAAATGCTGTATTTGAGAGACTTTTTAATCAAAGACTTTTCATCAATAATCTGGAAGAAGAGAGATTTTATAAATCAGCAAACAATGGCTTCGTTTGGGAAGTGGCTATTTTAGAGGCTTTTTGGCTATTTTAGTAGGCTATTTTAGGTTTTTTGTTTGGGAAGATGAGATGAATTTTTAGTTGAGTTGTTGTATTGAAAAGTGTGTTGAAATGATGTTTGAATTTAAAATGACAAAGTTGTCCTTAACTTATAATTTTTTAAATTGATGTAAAGGGGTAAAATGGTAATTTAGCCATTTGATGATGACTTTTGAAATTTGTAGGCACACCTACATCGTGGCCTGAGCCTTTTTTTTTTTTTTTTTGAAAAAATCTGATTTGGAGGCTTTTTGACTAATAACTCAAATCAGGCCATAATAGCCTCAACCACGGTTTCCCAAACAGCGCCAATGAATTGTATATAAAATGAATTCTTCTTGAAATCTAGCAAATGGCTCCCTTGTGGGTTGGGGGCTCTTGTCTTTACCATATGTTTAAGTGATGGTGATGGTTTGATGGCAAATGGTTGAGATTTACCCAAAAAAAAAACAAGTATGAACAACAAATAGGCTCAATAACCATCACTAGTTGTAGACGCAATAACAACAATGAATATATTTGACTTTGACTCTTTAGCTGTAACACCAGCATATTCAAGTTTCTGTTATAAAAATTTCTGATCATATCTTGGAAGGAACATATTAAATAAAGACTTAAGTTAAACAAAAAAAAAACATTTAGACAAGTTTTATGTTAAACATTTAGGCTCAATAACCTATTGTTTTTTTTCTTGAGGACAGCAAACACATGCAGCTATGCAAAACATACTGCACCTTTCAGACCAATTTCTCTTTCAAGGTCTGGTGGAGTCAACATGTCATAGCCAATAATTGATGAGCTGAAGCCTGGGGCATACTCATCGATCAAGGTAAAAACATCTTTGTGCAAAGGACTCCTATATAAATGTTCATCTGTTAACTGTCTAATGATTTGTAATCAAACAGAAAAAGTGTGTTGCCTATAGAGATAAAGAAGGAAATTGAGCTTGCTTTTGCTCACTGTTGTTAACGATCCAAATCCAATACTGCTTGCTTATCCTATATGTGATCAGAGACATTAACACCACACTCAAAACCCTAGATAAATCGATTCGAAAAGAGAAAATACAAAATAGAAGAAAAGAAACTAGAAATTAACTATAAATCGTTAATTTAAGCCATCAAAGTCTACAGATCTTGTTTGAATGTAGCAAATCCATATTAAAAAACTCTAACCTTGAGCCCTGGATCGACTTAGATAAGAGGGATTCAAACGATATTATAGACAAATGCTCAAATCAAGTGTAGAACAAGAATTTCCAGATCATACAACCAAAGAATCGATGGAGATTAAAGATCCAAGGCCTTGATTTCTCTCTCTACCTCTATCTCTCTCTCAAAAGTCACGCTCTGTTCTCTAAATTATCAGAGAAGTCCTACCTCTTCAATCACAAATAAATGTATTTCACAATTTTTTAATAACTGTGTACAAAACGAGATGGGTAATTAAATTTGCTCAAAAAGAGAAAATTATATGAGATTTCACGACGTTTTTCAAAAAACGTTAAAAAAAAAAAGAAGTGGTAATATCCTATTTTTCTTGTAGTGATAATTATAAATTTGCAGTGGATATGGAAAGCTTGTCGCTAAATAGAGGACGCCACGCCAACTAATTGGGTACACAATATTTTTTCCTATTTTAATATGACCAGGAAGAAGATGTTTTATTGAAGAAATTTCCCATCAATTGATCCTTCAACACCTTCTGTCTTCAACATTTGAAGCAAAAGCTCATTCCATGTATCAATGGGTCCTGGCAAGCACCAATGCAGACAATCAGCGGAACGTTTCTTCTTCTTTGGTGGGTGACCATAATGGTTTGGGTGACCATCTGGTCTCAGCCTCATAGTTTCTGTGATATCCAACAACCTAAATTTCAACCCCCTTTCCTTCCCTTCCCTTTTCGCTGCCCAAAACTCATCCATTTGAATCTTGTAAAACATTGAAAGGTACCAATCAAACTTCATTTCTTGCTTAGTAAATGGCCTCTTCCTCACGCAATTCCCTCTTCCTTCCCATTCCTCAGTCTCAAAGTGTGTTGGCGTGATTGTCCTCAAAAAAATTATCCCTTTAAAGTTCTGAAGATCCAGAAATGTCCTAAATGCAGTTTGGAAGGCCATCCTGAATCCATAGTACCTCGTGAGGTCTGTCATGTTCTTTTTACTGCACATGTTGCACCCAACAACCTTATGCTTTTCATGGTACGTTATTGGCCTAGAGAACCAATGTCCAGTTGATATGATCACGTAGTCGAGATTTTCAACCTTTGTTGCCCAAGTCTCATCGGCCTCGTCTAAATATAGATCTATGGGGATCAAGGAGAAAGCATCAACACCATGGGCTTTAGCCAGATGAGTGGTCAATAAAAGTTCTAATGTGAAATTGTAGTCAGTATAAACCCAGCGTCTAAATGTTGTATCGTTTGTACTCGATTCATCTACAGGGCGAGCAACCTGATAGAGAAATAATAACAAAGGTTAGATTTGTCTCCAGCCTTTTTTTTTTTTTTTTTGTCAGTACTTGAGCAACCTGATGTATCATTTGGCTAAGACTTACAGCGAAATGAGATGAAATGGTGTACTAGTTTACAGCAGATTTGGAGTAAGTGGATAACTTACACTAGTCAATAGGCAAAGCAGTGACTGCGCTTGATTTCTTGCGACAGAGTCCCCAACAAAGGCCATGGACTTCCCTCTGACAATCTCCAAGAATTGAGCAGCATCGAAGACCGGTAGCTCACATCCATCTGGTTTCCACCTCCACTTCATGAACTCTGTGTCTGGTCTTCCAAACTTGATGCAGTTTTCTCCATCATCAATCACACATCCACTTTTGTTTGTGTACAGAGGCCCTTGTGGATAAGGAACCCATTTCCCACTAAATAAGTTACTACATTCTTTCTCTAACCTATTAACTCTATTCTTGGACTCCCTGGGATTAACTTCATCATTGTTTTCTTGATAGAGAGGGACTGAAACATCAACATTACCATTAAGCTCTTGAGACTGCGATAAAAATGGCAAATTGCCTCGCAGATGATCAACGGGGAGGATTAAGATGGCGACAACTAAGATTAGGATGATCAGTAGGATTGCCTTCTTGTAGTGCTTGAGTGGTGAGTTGTACCCACTGGGAATATTTGACAGGTTGGCCCTCATTTGAGGAAACTCTGAAACAAGAAACTATGCATTTGGGGTTACATATACATACATATATATGCTCAGTTACAAAAGAATTTGTATTGTCTGTGTTGTATTCTGATTTTAAAATGACATACATATTGGTGCAGAAGTTTGGCCTAAGGATTTACATTCTAAGCTATATCCTAATTAATATGCTATATACTTATTGCAGTTCTATAACCTCTCTGGTGTAACTGTAATTGTAATTGTAATTGTTTCATATTTTCCCATCCGTTTGTAACCATGGTTCAAGCATTTAACACTTCATAACAGTCATGCAAATTTTTGGTCAGAGTCAATATGCTAATTTTATTTTTTTCTATTATATATATATATATATATTTTTAAGACAAATTTCATGATTTGAGACCAGAGTACTTTATCCACTTATGATTTAAATGTAAGCAAATAGCCCTTATATGATTTTGGATCAAAGTACAATTGTTAACTCGGTTAACTACGGGGTGTTTTGGGAAGATGGTTATAATCAGCTTTTTGGTAAAAAGCTACTTATAAGCAGCTTATAAGCAGCTTTTTTGTGAGAGAGGAGGTTGGTTATAATCCAAAAAGCGGATTATAACCAAGTTCCCAAAAGATGTGAAATGACTATTATACCTTTAAATCTTATATATTATTTTATTATTTTCTTTCAATTTTCTCTTATATACATAATTTTTAATTTTTAACATCAATTCAGTTGTATCATAATTAATCATAAATTCTTAATTATTTATTGTAATTCCTAACTTTTTTAATCTAGTTTTAATATAATTATATTTTAGATCACAATTAATCCTAAATCTTTAATTATTTATTGTAATTTCTAATATCTTGATTTAATTTTAGTTTAATTATTTTTTAGATCAATTCTTAATGATTATTAATTTTATACTTTTATTTAATTATACTTTAAATCAATTCTTAATTATATTTTATATTTTAGATCAATCCTTAATAATATTTTAATTTAATTTAATTTTAATTAAGAGTTTAATCTAATTTTAAGTTTGGATAAGATGAGGGTAAAATTATTTTTTGTTATGTGAATTTGACTTTATTTTTTCAAACAACCAAGTTCACTTTAAGTGTGTGTGATATACACCTTTCATTAGTTTGGATGAAAAAATTAACAGTGACACTTTAGTCCAAAATCATATGAGACTTTCTGACTATATTTAAACCACATAGGAATAAAGTGCTACAGCATGAAACCAATAAAGTAAAATAAATTTTGCATTTTATTTTTATAACATTTATGATATTATTGGCAAGATCATTGAAAACTGAATCAGAAAACTTGGGTTTAATGTAAATGCATTTTATACTAACTGATGTCCACATATTAGCGAGTTTAATCTTGTAGGACTGTTACAGATTCTTACATCAATTGGTTAATTTAGGGGAATTCTCTTTAGGAAAATGCTATGGATCTAAATAAATTATCAATTTTTTTATCAAATCTCTTATATGGATATGGGACTTACACAAATTATATATGTGTAGGTCCCAACCGGCAGTGAAAAATTTAATAAAAAAATTCAATAATTTATTTCACTCTCTAACATAACTCTTCTCTTTAATTCAGAATGATATGAAAAAGCCAGCTCTGCAGGTATTTTTTGAGATCATGACCATGATGTGGTGATGAGTATTATCCACCCAACATTGTGACAATTGTTCAAGTTACAAAATCAATGTCTCCGCCCAAAAAAATAAATAGATTGTGTACCTCCTAGACCCAGAGCCCTATATAGGGTATGACCTTTAATCTTGATAGATATTTTGTTATAAGTGAAAAGGACAAAATTCAGATATATCAAATTTATAATTTTTTTTGTTTGTATAATATTTCTATGTTGTGAAATGTCTATGAAACTATTACATAAAACGGTTTTGTGCATTGTTGTGAAAGTAACACTAAGTTGGAAAGATGTTTGACAAATTACAAGACTATTAATAGGTGTCAATGTTGGAACAATTCATCTTGAATTTTTTAATTGGTGTTCTTTGAGTCTTCAAAATTTGACAATGAACTTGTCCATGTAGAACAGAAAAATGATGCTTCAAGTCGCATTACTTAGTTGCATTCCTAAAAATAATATTTGCACCCACAAAAAGGTATATATGGGATTACAGCAAATTTGCCTCCAGGATACAATGAAGTCCAATCTAAAGATCAAATCTACCGGCGTCTGCACTGAAAACAGTAAATCAGAATACTTTTGATATAATCAAGAAAACCAAGACATTGATAAACAAATCTGCAGAACTTGATTGCCAATGAGAAAAGCAGAAATTTGCTTAAGAAACTCTTGATTGAAAACTCAAAATCAAGAGCGAGAGAGAGAGCAAGAGAGAATAGCAAGAATGCTGAATGTTTTGGATGGAATGAAGTGGCTGATTTCGCAGCCTATTTATAGGCCTTGATGCACTGATCAAATGGTCATGTCCCTTGATCACATCCGACCGTTGGATCGACGATCGATGGTACAGATCATTCTCACACCGAATAGACGCCTTGACTAATCACACCTAATCACGATCGGGTGTCATCTCATCCGTACGCTCACATACATCCCCAGTCAACGGCTATGATCAACCTGCTCCAGATTGGACACACAACAGTTTGATCAGTTGGTTAACTCATCCTCAACAGATAGCATGTCACTGCCACATGGAGCTGACTGTATTCCACATCACCCATGCCACGTTGGATCCACATCATCGCTCCAACCTGTCCGATACAAATAGGAAAGCGCCCTCATGGCACCTTGTGCTGACGCATCCGTGCTAAATGCAAAGTGCGCCATCAAACGCCACATAGCCCACTGCCCACGCCACGCGCGCGCATATGCGTGTGCGGATGGTACAAAGCACCATCCTTGCGGTGTGGGTGCATGCACACTAGCTTTCACCTCATAATTCCATATTCAAAGGAATATTCCATGTAGCACTTTATTAAGTGCTCCATGTTTTCCTCTCTTTCCGATGTGGCACAAAAGCCCTAGACTTATTTCATGCTTTCCAAAGAAAAACATGAAAGGTTTTGAAAACACCCAAAAATAAACTATAAATTTGAAAATTCATTTTGAAAATTCCCCAACATTCCCCCGTCATTTTCAAAATATCAGATGATGATACTTGGTAGCCTTATGTATAGGTGAAGATACCTTACGATTTGAATCATTCACTTAATGAAGACATCTCAAAGTTGGTCAAGATGGCATAGTAGACTTGTCTTTGAACTAGCGATCTTATACGACTAACCGGACATGTCTCACGTACAGTACAGGTTACGTCAAGTATTCAAACAAACCGACACGTGGATTGGCCATGTGTCTATATCCTGTTTCATGAGGGCTCTAGAGTCAAGCCCTTGGACTCATAGGAAGCGGCACCACCTCCTACACTCACATAGGTAAGCTTACTAAGAGTACCCCTATAATTTACAATAATACCCTAACAACTCAGTTGTAAGCTTATTAAGAGTTTGTTAACTCATCCTCTTCTTTTCACATTACAGGTACCAAGCACTTCAACCTTGGGATAACAATGAAATAAAACTAAGTGCTTGCAATCACTACATATGGTGTACTTGGGCTCATTGAACTCAAGACTTGATGTTTCAAGCGTTGAGTTGAGTTTCCACCAGGAGTAATTATGTTAAGTGGGCTTAAGACCCATCCCCTTTGATGTTTTCCACACCAAATCCCTTGCAAGTCCCTTTGTTAAGGGGTCAGCCAGCTTTCACTTGACTTTACATAACTAATGGTAATCACACCTTTTGTGATTATTGCCTAACACAACTATGTCTCAGTCCTATATGCCTGGACTTTCCATTATAGACATGGCTATAAGCCCGTGATAGAGTTGCTTCAATATCACAATGCAAAGATATTGGTGGCATAGGTTTTGGCCATATCTTAATCTCTAACAAGAGATTCCTTAGCCACTCTGCCTTTTTACTACAAGAAGCCAATGCTACAAACTTTGATGCCATGGTTGAGTCTGTTATGCATGTTTGCTTCTTAAAACCCCAGGAGATAGCTCCTCCTCCAAGAGTAAAAATCCAACCTGTAGACGCGCCCGTGGGCTTCACTCTACAGTTCGGACTCGATTTGTGTCACGGTTCTAAATCTGAACCAAAGAGTCCAACTCTGGCAAATCGTTTTGAGAAAAACTGATTTTTGAAAAGAAGTGCCAAACATGGACCGCTTTGCCAGATTACAGAGTCGCCACCTAAATATTTTTTAAAATGGGAAATTTAGGAAACCCTGACTCGGTGCCGAAGGCCACGTGTCCGTCATAACCAAAGTTGACTTGGCTCGGGAGCTTGGGTACGATCGGGGAAGGTCAGCTATGAGCACCCCCTCTCGCCCGATCCGAAGACCGGCCTCTACTAACCGTGATATCCGATTTTGAAAACATTACGTGTTCTTATTCCGGTTATTAACCTAGAATTACTATGTGATGCGCACAAAGAAACAAGTATAGACCAAATCGCTAAGTTGGAACAAAACATTACGTGTTTGTTTTGAAAAATGATTTACTACTCATAAGTAGGCTAAAATGCGTGTTTTTCCACTCTCAAGCGGGCTTTTTAGAAAAGACGGTTTTGCCACTATCTAGTGGGCTTTAAAACTCACAGCTTTTAATGTGTTGTCCCAATTTAGGTAATTCAACCTCCATCCACAGGCATTCATGCTTATATCACATAAGCACTTATCCTCATGGTAAGCATGCTATCATGGCAACATTCACACACATGCGATATGCTAAAGCATAAAAGCTCACCTAGTACTCCAAGCCAAAATAGAAGCTTATTAGAAATCCATGCATGGACCTAAGCATACTGAAATGTCTAATGCAACACATGCAAAGATGTAATCTAGGCAGGCTCGGCTATCCTAAACATGGAATATGGAATGCTACAAATAACACGTATTCAATTTGGAATTGAAAGTACGATGCTGTTTGTATGATGCACCGAGCCCGATGCATGTAAACAAATGCATGAATGCACGCATGCATTGCATAAGGTATGCTAATATAGACATGCCCTAATCTACCATAAGCAGGTAAATAAAAGGGTTAGAAAGAAATGGGGATTGGAAGACATACACCCACTCACACACACTTATTACATTTTCGCCCTCGCTCGGAGGGACCAAATAAATAAATGATACAGACCGAAGAATAAATGAATAAATAAATTATTACTAATTTCTAAGTATTGAAATTAAAGCATCTAAGTGAAATGAAATGGGGCCTCGGCCCTGCCTCGGAATGCGCGAATGATGTATGCTCGTCGCGACTTGCCCGGAAAACCCGTGTCATGGCATTGCTGCTTCTGTTTTTACTGCTCTGCCTCTCCAAAAATTCTCAAAACTTCAGAATACCTTCCAAGAGGCCTGAAATGATCCACCGGCTGGGCAGTGTAGTCATCGGCTTCTTCCAGTGGCCACCGGCTGCACTTGATAATTATCGGCACAAAAATAGTGCCGGTCGGCGATATTTTATGCCGGTCGGCATAAAGTTCCTGCACCAGACAGATGACAAAGAAGAATGACAAAGAATGCATAGGCATGGTTTTTGGGCAAATGTGAGCATGTCCAACATCTCCTATCATGTTTAGGGACTCAAGTGTGGCTCTTGGTTCTAGGGCTATCAATTGTGCATTTGATGCATGATAGCCTAAGGAACCAAGATTGCTCATTTTAATCTGTATATGCATGCAACACAACAAATGAATACTAACTCCCTATCAAGTGGTAATCAACGGCCTTAGTGACCAGGATTGAGGTGAGTTACACCACTTGAAATGTGAACTCCCCTCAATCCTAGGCTTGGCTTGACAACCCCAAACCAAGCTATGAGATGCAAGTGTGCAAGCAAGGCTCAAATGCAATGCAACCTATCACGTTAAGCATGCAAAGAGCTAAAGTATGTAGGATACAAATGGCATGCAAGATGGGCCAATTAACATGGAACTAACAAGCATACATTCAAGGCTATATTGACCAAGCAAGCAACAATCATGAAATAAGCATGTGACAATGGACTCAAGCCATAGAGGGCAGCCCCCAAGCTCCCAAAAACAGTGGCAAAACAAGCCTCACAACATGATGAAAATGCCACATAAGCATGCTATTCAATGGGCCCAAGTCTAGGACACCAAAGAGAGTAATTTGACATCATTCATACAACCACTCATGACATGCATTCAACAAGCAAAAACAGATTTTAAGCAAGTGGAATGACACCCAAATCTTCCCATGGTACCCCCAAAAATGCACCAAACATGGAAGCATGCACAATGTCTATTTTAAAGCATTCAAGAGCATATCTTTAAAACATGAACTAAGCCACATATGCCAACATACAAACATGACTAATGGACTGAAATAGGGTCTAATATGATGCCAAATCATGAGATAAAGACAAGTTAAGCATGCTAGCACCCCATACAAGTAAGGCCTACAAGCCGATATGCAAGACAATCACTTCAAGCATACCAAACATGACAAAATCAGTGGCTCACAGCCCTCTAACATGGCAAAACAATGCTAGTATCTTCATGAAACTAAGCCAAAACATGCAAAAATCATGGCCTCAAAACATGGCATTCTTTTAGGCACAAGAGAGCATTTCAAAGGAAGTATGAGAGGCATGTTAGAGGCTACAATTCCAACCAAAAACAGAGACCAAACATGACCTAAAACAGCCCAAAAAGTCTTGAAATGAAGCCAAATGCGAACATGCACACATGCTATGCTATGAGCCCAAAACAAAGGCAAACAAAGGACCAAAGGGAGAGGGGGGTCTCTCCCCTAAATGAGGCTCGAAAATATCATCCTCACCACTGAAAACCCACTGGTTTTCAGTGGTGAGAAGACCAAAGAACACCAAAACAAGAAGGCCTAAGAAAAAGGCACCAAGGATGGCCAAACAAGGCTCAAAGTGATGAGGCTTAACTCAAACCATAAAATGACCTTAATGAAGGTTCAAGAACAAGTAAAAACAAGACTTTTTTATCTTAAACACAAACTCAAAATCACAAAGTAAAGAGGGTAGAAATAGGTTGCAAGAATGGGGAAACTAAAGTAAAAAGCTCACCCTTGAAGATCCAATGAAGAACAGTGGTCCAGCCTCTCCTAGTGATCAAAATCAATCCAAGATCACACAAAACAAACCTCCAAGCCTCCCAATCTCGAGCTAGGTGTAATAGTGTGTGTAATGGTGCAAAAGTGAGGTAAAACACACTATTTGGGGCCTAAAACACACACACAAGAGGAGAGAGAGGGAAATATAGATATATATGGATGTATATCGAGAATGTATGTATAATCTCGGTTTTTGACCTAAAATTGCTAACCCTCTACAAAGGAGATGAATACAAGCTTAAATAGGCAACAAAAGGGCTCTAAGCTTAATGACTAAGTAAGAGCAAAGGGTCAAGGGTGCAAGGGTTCCTAGCTTCTAAGGGAAGCCAAGATACCGCCAAGCTTCTCCAAGAAGCTTGGCCAAAGAGGTCACCCTTCTAGAAGCTTTAAGGGTGCAAGGTGCAAAGGGTGCAATGTTATGCACGGGAGGAGTGATGGTGTAATCCACCGCACGGCATGCACCATCCTCGAGGGGTTCGGAAGGGTCACACCGGCCAAAACAAATCCGGCACAAAATGTGCCTACGGCATCATACAAAGGCCGATCGGCCAAGGATTTGAATAAAATAGTGCCGATGGCTACAAGGGGAGCCGGTGGAGGTATGAGGCAGGTGGGTTCTAGGGATGGCTAACAAGCCTTCCCTACCCTCAAATGCAAACACACACAAGCCTTGGTGGAAAACCAAGCACGTAACAAACCGTTAAGAGATCCCGAGGCACATGCTGCAGGACCTCCGGACTCAAACGAACACAAACATGGATAATCACCGGTGTTCAAGCGGTGATGTCCAAGTCTTGAGGACGGTCAAAAATGGGTGTCTCAGTTGCCCTCTTTGTGAACTTCGGAAGTCATAACAATGACGGAGTGAATGTCAAAGCCCGAGACCCCATCTTTGACAAGGTCAAGACTTGGACAAGCATACAAGGCAAACAAGATATGCGCCCGAGGGCAGGGGCAAAATGCAACTGAAAATGCAAGAAGCCGAGCATAACTCATGATCATGCAAAGGAAGCCGTAATGGAGCACACATGCAACAGTTACAAGCTAGCATACATCAGTCTACATTACAATGCAGAAAGGGTGTAAGAGAATTATGGTATTCTCAATACGTCTCAACTCGGGAGATACAATACCTGTGCGGTTCGTCCGGTTTCACCGGCCTCAAATGAGCCGTACATACAATATCGTGCCTGAAAAGAAAACAAACTTAGCAGGTATGACACTGTTAGCAATATCCATGACAATGCAATTGACAGTGCGTGACAACGCATTCAGTGTATAGAAAAGTGTGATTGAACACACACAAGAAAGCAGCACGATACAATGCAATGTGTAAGGTGAGATAATTTGACCACGTAAGCAAAGCACGATACAATGCAATGTGTATAAAAGGTAATCGAACACATGTCAGTAAAGCAAAGCACGCATACAATGCAATGTGTATAGAAGATTGAACACATATCAGTAAAGCATAGCACGCATACAATGCAATGTGTATAGAAGGTAATTGAACACATGTCAGTAAAGCAAAGCACGCATACAATGCAATGTGTATAGAAAATTGAACACATATCAGTAAAGCATAGCACGCATACAATGCAATGTGTATAGAAGGTAATTGAACACATATCAGTAAAGCAAAGCACGCATACAATGCAATGTGTATAGAAGGTAATTGAACACATGTTAGTAAAGCATAGTACGCATACAATGCAATGTGTATAGAAGGTAATTGAACACATATCAGTAAAGCATAGCACGCATACAATGCAATGTGTATAGAAAATTGAACACATATCAAGAAGCATAGTACGATACAATGCAATGTGTATAGAAAATTGAACACATATCAAGAAGCATAGCACGATACAATGCAATGTGTATAGAGGAAATTGAACACATATCAGTAAAGCATAGCACGCATACAATGCAATGTGTATAGAAGGTAATTGAACACATATCAGTAAAGCAAAGCACGCATACAATGCAATGTGTATAGAAAATTGAACACATATCAGTAAAGCATAATGCACGATACAATGCAATGTGTATAGAAGGTAATTGAACACATATCAAGAAGCATATGCACGCATACAATGCAATGTGTATAGAGAGGAACTTGAAATTGAACATAGTAAAACATGATGTTGAAATGCGACGTACTGCAACACAGCATAATTGAAACAATTTCTTTTGAAATTTACGAAACGTAAAAGGATACGAGAAGGGACATCCTTCGCGCGTTCTGAGCATCGCTCACCGAAGTTGTAGTACGAGGTCAACTCGAAATTCTGCTTATATTCTGAGGGTGCCAGTTCTTGGACTGCCCTGAGCGATAAAGATACCAAATCACATGACTATCTCGAACAAGGGCGTAAAAGGTGCAATGGCCGAAAGGAGGAGGTTACCAATGTCAAACTCAGCACCCCGCTACCCTGTTATTTTCTTGCTTTACTTCCCTTTTTACTAGGAGTTTAAGCACATTGCACTGCCTCAGGCAGGTTTTATTTCTCGAAATCGTGTGTTTTTTGCAAAACATATGATGGAGATGAAACAACTATATGTTCAAAAGGTATTGCATTTGCATGTTCTATGCAGCGTATCGCAAAGTTTCACACCACAATGTGACTGAAACTGAAACTTGTGTTTATGAAAACAAAGCATCGCATCGTAATAATCAGGTAGTAAACTAACTACAACTCGATAAGCAAATCAAAGACTCGACAGACTAGCCAAGTGCAAGCACAATTTGATAGACACATCAAAGACTTAAAGTGAGTGGCATACAACTCGATAAGCAAATATACAACAACTCGATAAACAAATATGCGTGACTCAACGGGAATCAATCACCGGAGAGTGCTGAGAGGGGTGGAATTCCCAAATATTCAGCATAGAAAGCTTATAAATCATAGAAGGAAGACCATCGGCTGGACACCAAGGTCGTCGGCCGAATATAATTGTCATCGGCATAATACTTGGTCGGCCGGCACAAAATTGTGGCCGGTCGGCACTTTTTATCACGGCCGGTCATGAGACCGTCTGCACCAAAGAATGTTGACATGTGTCCTCCACTCAACCTTATCTTCTACAAAAGATCTTAGCCTCGTGGTCTTCTTCATTTCCATTAATCGATTGACTCCAAATGGAGGAATTTCTTGCTCAAAATCTCGCAACTTGGATTAACAACTTGGGCGGCTCGAAAAGCCGAGTTTTCAAGATAAACGCACTATTCACTTTGCGCCGCACCCGCTGCATTTTCCGTTCCTCCATGCCGCTGCAAGGTTCTCGAACCCAGAACGCATGTCTTTAGTTTTAGCGGCAAGAGGTGTGTCCCACTTTCGAAGATTTCCAAGCTTTAATGGAATCTGGGCGCAATGAGGAAATCCTACCCCAATTTCGCTTTGGCCATGCTCAAGCCTTAGGACAAATGTGTGGGCTCTCAATACCCGATGCTCGTTCTCTGATTTGTGACGGGACTCCAGACATTCCGAGTTTGGTCTGCTGCGTTTTTCGAGATCGGTGATCGTGGCGACCATCACTGCAAGGCTTTCGCTGCACGCCTCTGTCTATGTATGCTATCTCATTTTCGTTCGTCTCGTTCGGAGGATCCAAAGGTCCTGCTGATTGAAGTTGCCCAAGGCTTGAAGGAGGACAAAAGCAGCATTGCCATGGTCCTAGCTGAGACACTGTTGGGCTTAGACGCCTTTTATCGTCGGGAGACGACCAGATTAGCAGGGAGTCCACTATTACTGCAGGTAATGTTCCCCACCCTATCTCACTTTTTATATTTGCTCACATCACTCGGCTCTCGAGCCTGCTTTTTTCTCACAAACCCCTTTCTTACTTTTTCTCTCATCGTACTTCTCTCTATTCTTTATTCTCTCATTTTTTATCCCTCCCTGTGTGGTTAATGGATAAATTGAAGGTTGTGGATTCTTGCTCAGATATTCAGCGGCTATTTCTTGAGCAACGCCTAGTTGACGCTCTTGATGGGAGTTGGTGGTTTGAGGATGTGCGGTTTGTCTCAGATCGCATTGCTTGGCGGTGCCCATGGCTCAATCTCCCAATGATGAGTTATAGTATGACCCGTCACCGGGATCCAGTTGATTGGCTTGACTCACTGGTTTTCTACTTCCCATTCCAGATCCTGCGCCCGGTTTGGTCATGATCGAGACTTGCCCGGAAGGATAAAGTACCCCGCATTCCTAACCCGAGGCACACAATGTCTGATGCAACAAAGATGGAGGACGAGAGAACTCCTGCCCCCGCCTCCCACTTTCAGCTTGTACTTTGTCCGATGAGTGCTTGGATTGGCTTAATGAAGAGGCAGGAGGGACCCACTTTGGCATCGAGGCTTCACCACTGGGAGGGGCGCAGGACATTTGACTTGACCATGCCGGATTTATTGCTTTATTAGTACTTTTCAAGTTTTCTTTATGAATGTAATAAAAAGCAACTTCGATTGTATGCAAGAGCAAGAGAACTCTATTTGAAATCAATGAAATTGAAGGTTGTGGTACTGAAAATTTTCCGTTTTGGTCCAGAAATGGTCTTAGTTGTAAAAAGATTTATTTGAACAAAGTCATCTTCATTAAAACTTTTTCAAAACCATTTTCGATATGGATCAGAACTGGACACGCCTGAAATTTGTCACTGAGATGTACAACCCCAGATTCCTGCAATTGGAAAATTGCCCCTAGTTTGAATGGTGCCGCGGCGCTGTATGGCAACGGAAAGTTGCCCCTAGTCTGAATAGCACTGCACCGGAGATTGTGATGAATGCTGATGGACAGATGACCAAGACGACCAAATAGACAAAGCTGATCGGGGAAAATGTTTATGGCTGAACTACAGGATGAAGCTGCCTACGTATCCCAAGGATGGGAATCAAGCCTTACGTAGTTCAGGCTTGGGTTCACTCGAGTATTTTCACTCTCCTTTGCGCCTAACTTTTGCCAAGGCCGCCTTTATGGTTTTCAACCTTGCGAGCCTCGGTTTTTATATTTTCTAATTTTTCGTGCTCAATTTTGCCTAGGTCGCCTTCCGGTTTTCGCCTAGCGAGCCTCTCAGGGGTGATATTTCTTCAGCTTATCCATGTTGATCGGTTGGGAGAACTCTAGGCCATCTAGGTCCATCAGAACCACAGCTCCACCTGACCATATAGACTTGATGATATAGGGACCCGTCCAATTAGGTCTGAACTTGCCCCTTGGGTCGTGGATGGGAGCTCGGTTGTCCTTGAGCACCAAATCTCCTTCCTTCAAATTCCTGGACTTAACCTTCTTGTTGAAAGCCCGGGCGATTCTACGCTGATAACCTTGGACATGGTACAGTGCTTTCAACCTTCTTTCATCAAAGAGCATAAGTTCCTCGAACCTACTCACGCTAATCCGCCTCGATTATCGACACTCACCAAAGACTCGCAATGATGGAACCTCAATCTCAATCGGTAGAACGGCTTCCATCCCATAGACCAGCGAATAAGGAGTTGCTCCAGTTGAAGTTCTAATTGAAGTCCCAGAGCCACAGAGCGAATGGCAACTTGTCCGCCATCCGATAGGTTTCTACCATCTTCTGCAGTATGTGTTTGATGTTCTTGTTGGCGGCCTCAACTGCTCCGTTGGTCTGCGGCCGATACGTGGATGACTTATGAAAAGCCACATTATACTTCTACAGCAAATTAATCACCTCTTTCTTGAAATGAGAACCGTTGTCTGAAATGATCTCGTTCGGGACTCCATAACGACAGATAATGTTGTTTCTGATAAACTTTGCGACTTGCGAAGCCTTCAACACGGCATAAGATTGGGCCTCGACCCACTTTGTAAAGTAATCTATTGCTACTAAAATAAATTCATGCCCATTCGACCCCTTCGGGGTAACAGCTCCGATCACATCGATTCCCCAGACTGAGAATGGCCATGGTGATGTCATGTTGTATAACTTTGATGGCGGGATGTTCATACGGTTCGCGTGAATCTGGCATTTGTGGCATCGCCGAACAAAACCGATACAATCTTCCTCCATGGTAGACCAGTAGTAGCCTTGTCTGAGGATCTTTCGTGCCAGCATCACCCCGTTCATATGTGCCCCACATTCTCCTCCATGGATGGCCTCCATCAGGCGCTTCGATTCTTCAGCTTCCACACATAGCTTGTGCATTCCCAGATGACCTCTCTTGTACAATTTACCCCCGCAGATGATAAACTGAACAGCCATTCTTCTGATTGCCCTTTTGTCTTTGACGTTTGCCCCTAGTGGATATGCCTCCTTTTCCAAGAAATTCCATATGTCATGATACCAAGGGTTGTTATCCTGCACTTCTTCTATGGCAGAGATTGACTCATATGCTGGCGCAAACTTTTGATCAATGATTACTGGACGCATCCGGATTCCCGACGGGATGTCTATCATGGAAGATAGAGTTGCTAGCTTAATCACGAACTCCGTTGTTCTCCCTCACTAGGTGAGTGAAACTTAGCTTTTCAAACCGAGGAATTAATAAATCCAAGGTCTGGTGATATATTATCATCTTTTCCTCCTTCACTTTCCAATCTCCTTTCGCCTGAGACACAACCAGGTTCGAATCTCCAATAACGTCCAAACATCTTGCCCCTAGTTCTAGAGCGGCTTCTAACCCCGCTATACATGCCTCGTACTCACCTCATTGTTCGAGACTTTGAAGGGGAGTTTGAATGCTAAGGGGATACGGGAGTCGTCAGGCGCTATCAGCAACACTCCTATCCCGTACCCATATTGATTTGACGCTCCGTCAAAGTACATTGTCCAGGTTTCATCTTCGACGTGTAGAATAGCTGCATCTGGGAATAGGGACTCAACCGCTTCATCCCCTTCAACCGGTGGTCGAAGGAACTCGCCACCGCCTCCCTTTACCGACTTACGTGTCACATACTTGAGGTCAAATTTCGAGAGCAACAAAGAACCAACGAGCTAGCCTACCCGTAGTTACCGGTTTCTCAAGAGATATTTGATGGGATCAAGTCGTGAAACCAACATTACAGAGTGAGCTAACAGTAGTGCCGCAGCCTTCCTAGTAGCCCATACCAAGGCCGGACATGCCTTCTCCAATGAGTGTAGCGGTCTCGTAATCCAAAGATCTTCTTGCTCGATAGTAGATGGCCCTTTCCACTTTATCTTCCGACTCTTGTGCGAAATCTGACCCATTGTAGTCTCGATCAGCGACAGATACAATATCAACGGTTTCCCGGCTTTGGTGGTGACAACACGGCGGATTCTGAGATACTCTTTAACTGTTCAAACGCGCTTGGCATCGGCCGTCCCATTGGAACTTCTTTCCTTTCTTCAAGAGACCAAAAGTGGTTCACAAGTCAAGGTCGGTTTAGAGATAAACCGCCTTATGAATTGCACTTTACCCGAAGCCTCGCACCTCCTTTTCACGGTCATTGGTGGTGGCATTTCTAAGATGGCCTTGATTTTGGAAGGGTCGACTTCGATGCCCCTTTGTGTAATCGAAATCCCAAAGATTTTGCCCGCCAGAACACCAAACGACATTTCGAGGATTCAACCGCATTAAATTCCCGATCCTTTGGAAAAACTTTTGCAAGGCGTGTAGTGGCCCTCTCTTTCTTTGGACTTGACAATCATGTCGCCCACATACACCTCGACCTCTTTATGGATCATGTCATGTAATATTGTAGTTGCAAATTGGTTGATATGTAGCCCAGCGTTCTTTAGCCCAAATGGCATCACTCAGAGCAATATGTACCCCACGGGGTGGTAAGCGATCTTCTCCGATCTTTGGGTGCCATTACTATCCGATTATAGCCCCGAGAAGCCATCCATGAATGAGAGCAAAGCATGCCCGCCGTGAAATCTACCAACTCGTCGATATGTGGCAAGGAAAGTCATCCTTCTGACCTGGCTGTTTAAATCCTCAAGTCCACACATACCCGGATTCTACCATCCTTCTTCTAAGATCGGTACAATGTTGGCCACCAAGTCGGGTATTCAGATACCAGAGAAGCTGCGTCAATTTGCTTGGTGACCTCTTCCTTGATCTTAATGGCCCAATCGGGCGGATCCTCCGAAGTTTCGCTTGATGTGCTCCGCCTCGGGTCAAGAGGATCCGGTGCTATACAATCTCAGATCGATTCGGGCATGTCTTCGTAGGACCACGCGAAAACATCTTTGAAATCTTTTAATAAAGCGACTAAGCGCTCGCGTTCCTCAAGACAACGTGGACCCGATCTGGACCATGGGTCCTTCTCAAGACCGACGTTCACAGAGTGATTTCATCAATTAAGGGTTTAACAAACCTCTCTTGCTCTTGTTCAATTAGTCGCTGCAAAACCGAGGAATTTCGGCCCTCGCTGCTTTCATCAAAATTTTGAAAGTCCCGATTTAAGCAATAAACCAAAAGGCAGAAAAGTACTCAAAACCACAGCATTACCTCATTCTCATTAGATAGTTCCAAACCGTCCGATTCTCATACAACAGACTCAAAGAGAAAGAAAAAGACGACCGACAGATGTGGCATCCGCTATCACTCCCGAGAATACTGGGACTCAGATCAGACGAGCCGAACTGATTCCGACCCACAAGACTCAAGTGAATCGATTCCTACCACTACCGACCGGTCTTTGATAAAAATCCTCCTCAGATTGCCAGATGAGGGAGGGTGCGATGGACGATCCAAAATAGCATTGGTTGGCCCATACCGCTTTCATCTCCGATCATGGACACCAAGAGTCATCCCCGAGCACACCGGTTGATCAAAGGATCTGAAGTAGACATGCCACTACCCCATTTCAAACTCAGGTCCGCAGACTCCAATTCCTTGCTATGTTCACCAATCGTCGGGTCTGCTCGCTTCAAAGAACATCATCCCCAGATAATTGCAAGTCGAAGAAAATCTCAAATCCCGGCATGCGTTTCCCTTCTTTATTCAGCCATGGCTCCGGAAAACCGCAGAATGGGAAGTCTTCCCCTTCCCGGACGAAACGTCCGTTCAAGGTACCCCGGATGGGCCGGTGCATCAATTCAAAAGGTTTCCCCATCTGTTTTGCCTTGGCTCTTCCAGCCATCTCTTTTCCCCTTCTTACCCAATCTTCCTTGGTGGGCAGGTAACCCAAGCCAAGGTGTGAGGGTTGTCGACATTTCACCGGTGTTGCAATGCCCTTACGGCCGCTTCCTAATCCCATCCCGGATGTATTGGAGTTTGTTCATGAGGTACACCGCTGCAGGCACTAACATATATCCCTTCGTTAGTGGCCATGACGTTCTCGCACAACCCGAGCCTCGGCCAAGGTAAAACTCGATATGAACACGCCTTCCGTGCCATGCTCTATCTCCGAGCAGCGTGGATACTTCGTGGTGGATGAATCGATGAATTCAAGACGATGGCTACTCCCTTCCCATAGGGGTATTTCACCATTTGGTGTAAAGTAGATGATATCGCTTTCACTGATGCGACCACGGCCGCCAACAACAAATTGAAAGTTGCAGTACTTCCAAGACATGAAAATCTATTTCGTTGTCCCTACCAACCTTGGTCCGATTTTAACGGTTCCCATCACTTCGGCTTGTATTGTCATATGCCCCGATGACTGGATTGTTGGTACAAAGTCTGCGACCTTCGGACCAATCGCGTAAGTCGCCCTTGCCGGCAGACGTTGATGGCGACCTCAGATCAACAAGGACTACCGCAGATCCATTTATTCCTACACTCTACGGAGATGTAGAGTGGCTTGTTGTGATTTGTGCCCTCGGTAATTCCTTATCGAAGAATGTCAACATCGGGTAGCCCTCCCTAAAGACTAGCCCCACTAGTCGCTCGTGTTGTTTCTATTGAAAGCTTTGCTTATCCATGGTCGATAAAAGCCTCCCTATGCACTCGAGAAACCATAAGCAGTCCCCAGATGGAGATGTCTGCTTGTATCTTTTTCAACTGTCTTAATACGGCCTCATCTTCAAGTTGCTTTTCTTTCTGTCTCTCTGCCTCCCTATCCTTTCCGGACGTCTCTGGTTGCTCCAGGTGCGGAGGCTTGAAATACCGTCCACTTCTAGTCATGTGGTCGATTTCCCCCAGGTACCAGGTACCGTCAGGTTGATCATTTCCCCAGCCTTCGTCTGTATGGGCAAGACAAAGATCCTCATCTTCCCACCACATCCCATCAAGAATCGACAAACATCCGCTTGCTCTGGCATGGACGTTCTCGTATTTACGGCACTTTCCATTCTCGCATCGTAGCATTATCCGTCTCACAAGACACAATTTCGGCCCACATGGGCCTTTGCCTTCCTCTCTCAGATTCCTCAAACCTTTCCTGCTCGACCGTGCCAATATATCCCATTGCTCAACAATTCACGTGGTCAAGATGCTCCAATCCCGGCGAATTCTTTCGTGCGCCGCGCTCCCAAATATACTCTTTTTCAACCTTTCGTTATCGATGTTCTTGCCCATTGGCTCCCCTTCGTCAAACTCTTCTATCACATCTGGGTGATCGTCCAACCACCCAATGGCCTCTTTGCTTTCCCATAATCAAACCAGTAACCGCCGCGTCCTCCTGGATATTGGTCATCAGAGAGTTGTAGATTGGCCAGTCCTCTTCTACGGTTGTTACCTCATCGATTTCCTTGTCCCAGACTATCCCCTGATCATGCACAATTCTTCCCCTGTTGGCAGTTCCATCTTGGGCCTATCTTGGCTTATCAACGAGATGTAGTCACTCGGACTGTATGTCTTCCCACTGTAACTCCCCGATTCCGCAGACTCTGATTCAACAACCCTTTTCTCCTTCGGGGTCCCTTCTCTCCCGTTTCTGTGGTCACCATCGACCGGCTTAGGTTGGGTGATGGAGGTGCCTATCATGCACAAGTTGGTGCATCGAAGAGACACCTCTGGTTTGGGGCAGATGGGTGGGTGTGATGTAGATACTAGGGTCGTAAGACACGCCTCAGTGTGGATGAAGTTGAGTCTTTTGGGCGGTGGAGCTTGGTTGTATGTAGGGGATTTGTAGTAACGTTGGGTCTCTCAGTAAAATCACCCCATTATCAATGAGATCCTGATTTCATGGCGAACCGATAACACTGGTGTCGTGGACTGCGTCTTTGTTGGTGGAACGCAAAGATTTGGCCGGGTTATGGTTAGGGAAGTTTTTCTCGTAGGGCGCTCCAGGGCCTCAGTGCCTTTCTTGATTAATACCCCTAGAGCTTTGGATAGGGGCATATAGAGCGGAGCGAAAGTTCGAATTTTGGGTGGGTATTTGGTTGTTTGTGGGTTGCTTCCTGACGACCGGAGAATGGTGAAGCCGCATTTCTTTTGTGGGGGTTTGTGGTGACCATGCTCACTTCGGAGGTTCTGTAGCGTATGTGCCACTCGGCCTCAGATAGTGTTGCGGTTGAAGGTCCCTCGGTTGATCCCGATCTTGGTCAAACAGACCCTGTTTCAACGCATCCTCTATTTGCATCCCCATATCATGCAGATCTGCGAAAGTGGGGAAGGGAACTACAATCATCTTCTTCATTAACGCCGGCTGGAGATTGCGCACAATCATCCGTATTTGGTCTCTCGCTCTGCTGGCCTTAAGGTCATCATCGATGCCTTCGCCCTCCACCGGGTTACAAAATCAGAGAAACTCTCTTTAGGATCTTGTCTGGTTGTCTCGAGATCACGAGTAGTGATCTCAATCTGCGTGTTGTATGAATACTGCGCGATGAAGGCCTCAGCCATTTCGTCCCAATTTCTCTTCACGTCATCATCTAGCCTTGCATACCATGCAGACGCCACACGGCGAGTTCGACCAAACAGAGACAACTTCTGGAGCCTACTGAGGCCCATTGGCCTTAGGACGTCCGAAAATAGTCTTAAATGTACCATAGGGTCCTCAGACCCATCGAACCGATCGATATGAGGCATTTTGAACCTGTCGGGCACACACAACAAGGCGGTGTAACCATCTTCAATATCGGGATAGTCTTGACCCCTTGAGATCTCTTGAATAGCTTTTCAAGCTTGCTTAATTTGAGTGCGGTGGGATCGATCTCAAACTCAAAGGGAGAGTCCGTAGATTGGGTGTTTTTGATAGTTGAGGTTGAATTTGGGGTAGGGTTGGAGGTGGGGTGGTCTGTGGGTAGCTCAGACGTCTGAACATTGGTCGCCTCCCGGCGTGAGGAACTCCTGGCGGGGGAGCAATTTGATGCGAAGCAGATGCTCCAGTTTGCTGCTCAATCGGGCAATTGTCTCTGCCTGTTCTCTTACAATGGGCTCGCTGTTCGGGCGAAGTCTGCTGACGGACGGCATCCTTGCATCGCTTTCATGCTTTCTTGAAGGTGGCGCACCATCTCCTCCAAACTAGCCATATTATCTTGTTACGTTGAATTATCGTATATTTTCCTCTCTTGGTGACACAAATCCGGATCCCTCATGAACACGTGGGGTAGACAAAGCTCTCTGAACTCGCTTGTCTTGATGCTTTCGCTTCTTGACCTCCGCTTAGCAACCGGGGTAGCGAGTAGTACACTGGTTGTCCGTCTATCAGATCCTCAGATCGAAGGAGTCGACGGCCTCTGACCCAGGGTGCTTGGGGAATATCTATCGGATCGGTGGCAATTGTGCTCAACTACCTAATAAAAAGATAAATAAAGCGTATAAATAAAGACAATCGACAAAGATAATCGGCAAAAGTAAATAAACACACAACACACGGTCGTATTTTAAAGTAAACGGTTGAATGCTGGATACACTGTTTCTCAACCACTGATCACTGATCATGAACCATTGCCCCTAGGCCTGAATCTGATATCCACAGACAACTGATTCCCAAAACATCGAGCATCGATGCCCTGCCCGATACTTAAACTTGCAAACTGAGCTGTATGTTCCCTGCAGAGTTACACTCTAAAGCACATAGCAAGTAAATGAGAACCAAAACACCCCTATGTTGGGGTAGGGTTTCCCTGTCCTATTTTGTCAGGAGCTAGGGTTTCACTACGCACGCAGCGGTTTCAGACAACTTAAATCGGTCAAGAACTTTGTCCTAGTTTGGAATGGTCACTACGGATTCGACTATGCAACTAGGTCGAATGGTCCAAGGGTGCCCAGAACCGGGTTTGTGTTCCCATCTTGGCAGAGCCCGAACCGTCAAATTTTATGGACATGCCTTGACAAGACAAGCCTCCCAAGAAACCGCCAGAATAGCAGATGGCCAACACGGTGTCCTAGGCGCACCAATGCACATGCAATGCAAAGAAACACATAAGTGTAGTCAAAACAGGATATCACGAGTTCGAGTCAAGCTCTCTAAAATCCCCAGCGGAGTCGCCAGAAACTGTAGACGCGCCCGTGGGCTTCACTCTACAGTTCGGACTCGATTTGTGTCACGGTTCTAAATCTGAACCAAAGAGTCCAACTCTGGCAAATCGTTTTGAGAAAAACTGATTACAGAGTCGCCACCTAAATATTTTTTTAAAATGGGAAATTTAGGAAACCCTGACTCGGTGCCGAAGGCCACGTGTCCGTCATAACCAAAGTTGACTTGGCTCGGGAGCTTGGGTACGATCGGGGAAGGTCAGCTATGAGCACCCCCTCTCGCCCGGTCCGAAGACCGGCCTCTACTAACCGTGATATCCGATTTTGAAAACATTACGTGTTCTTATTCCGGTTATTAGCCTAGATTTACTATGTTATATGACAAAGAAACAAGTATAGACCAAATCGCCTAAGTTGGAACAAAACATTACGTGTTTGTTTTGAAAAATGATTTACTACTCATAAGTAGGCTAAAATGCAGGTTTTTCCACTCTCAAGCGGGCTTTTTTAGAAAAGACGGTTTTGCCACTATCTAGTGGGCTTTAAAACTCACAGTTTTAATGTGTTGTCCCAATTTAGGTAATTCAACCTCCATCCACAGGCATTCATGCAGTTATATCACATAAGCACTTATCCTCATGGTAAGCATGCTATCATGGCAACATTCACACACATGCGATATGCTAAAGCATAAAAGCTCACCTAGTACTCCAAGCCAAAATAGAAGCTTATTAGAAATCCATGCATGGACCTAAGCATACTGAAATGTCTAATGCAACACATGCAAAGATGTAATCTAGGCAGGCTCGGCTATCCTAAACATGGAATATGGAATGCTACAAATAACACGTATTCAATTTGGAATTGAAAGTACGATGCTGTTTGTATGATGCACCGAGCCCGATGCATGTAAACAAATGCATGAATGCACGCATGCATTGCATAAGGTATGCTAATATAGACATGCCCTAATCTACCATAAGCAGGTAAATAAAAGGGTTAGAAAGAAATGGGGATTGGAAGACATACACCCACTCACACACACTTATTACATTTTCGCCCTCGCTCGGAGGGACCAAATAAATAAATGATACGTAATCAAGAATAAATGAATAAATAAATTATTACTAATTTCTAAGTATTGAAATTAAAGCATCTAAGTGAAATGAAATGGGGCCTCGGCCTACCCTCGAATCTTGTGAATGATGTATGCTCGTCATGACTTTGCGGAAAACCCGTGTCATGGCATTCTTTCGCTTTTACCGCTCTGCCTCCAAAAATTCTCAAAACTTCGAATACCTTCCAAGAGGCACGAAATGATCCAACCGGGCAAGTAGTCATCGGCTTCTTCCAAGGGCCACCGGTCACTTGATAATTATCGGCACAAAAATAGTGCCGGTCGGCGATATTTTATGCCGGTCGGCATAAAGTTCTGCACAGACCAGACAGATGACAAAGAAGAAGACAGACAAAGAATGCATAGGCATGGTTTTTGGGCAAATGTGAGCATGTCCAACATCTCCTATCATGTTTAGGGACTCAAGGGGGTGTGGCTCTTGGTTCTAGGGCTATCAATTGTGCATTTGATGCATGATAGCCTAAGGAACCAAGATTGCTCATTTTAATGTGAATATGCATGCAACACAACAAATGAATACTAAGTCCCTATCAAGTGGAAATCAAGGGCCTTAGTGACCAAGGATTGAGGTGAGTTACACCACTTGAAATGTGAACTCCCCTCAATCCTAGGCTTGGCTTGACAACCCCAAACCAAGCTATGAGATGCAAGTGTGCAAGCAAGGCTCAAATGCAATGCAACCTATCACGTTAAGCATGCAAAGAGCTAAAGTATGTAGGATACAAATGGCATGCAAGATGGGCCAATTAACATGGAACTAACAAGCATACATTCAAGGCTATATTGACCAAGCAAGCAACAATCATGAAATAAGCATGTGACAATGGACTCAAGCCATAGAGGGCAGCCCCGAAGCTCCCAAAAGCAGTGGCAGAACAGGCCTGACAACATGGTGAAAATGCGACATAAGGATGCTATGCAATGGGCCCAAGTCTAGGACACCAAAGAGAGTAATTTGACATGAGTCATACAACGACTCATGACATGCATTCAACAAGCAAAACAGATTTTAAGCAAGTGGAATGACACCCAAATCTTCCCATGGTACCCCCAAAAATGCACCAAACATGGAAGCATGCACAATGTCTATTTTAAAGCATTCAAGAGCATATCTTTAAAACATGAACTAAGCCACATATGCCAACATACAAACATGACTAATGGACTGAAATAGGGTCTAATATGATGCCAAATCATGAGATAAAGACAAGTTAAGCATGCTAGCACCCCATACAAGTAAGGCCTACAAGCCGATATGCAAGACAATCACTTCAAGCATACCAAACATGACAAAATCAAGTGGCTCACACCTCTAACATGGCAAAACAATGCTAGTATCTTCATGAAACTAAGCCAAAACATGCAAAAATCATGGCCTCAAAACATGGCATTCTTTTAGGCACAAGAGAGCATTTCAAAGGAAGTATGAGAGGCATGTTAGAGGCTACAATTCCAACCAAAAACAGAGACCAAACATGACCTAAAACAGCCCAAAAAGTCTTGAAATGAAGCCAAATGCGAACATGCACACATGCTATGCTATGAGCCCAAAACAAAGGCAAACAACCAAAGGGAGAGGGTCTCCCTAAATGAGGCTCGAATATCATCCTCACCACTGAAAACCCACCGGTTTTCAAGGGTGAGAAGACCAAAGAACACCAAAACAAGAAGGCCTAAGAAAAAGGCACCAAGGATGGCCAAACAAGGCTCAAAGTGATGAGGCTTAACTCAAACCATAAAATGACCTTAATGAAGGTTCAAGAACAAGTAAAAACAAGACTTTTTTATCTTAAACACAAACTCAAAATCACAAAGTAAAGAGGGTAGAAATAGGTTGCAAGAATGGGGAAACTAAAGTAAAAAGCTCACCCTTGAAGATCCAATGAAGAACAGTGGTCCAAATTCTCTCCTAGTGATCAAAATCAATCCAAGATCACACAAAACAAACCTCCAAGCCTCCCAATCTCGGAGCTAGGTGTAATAGTGTGTGTAATGGTGCAAAAGTGAGGTAAAACACACTATTTGGGGCCTAAAACACACACACAAGAGGAGAGAGAGGAAATATAGATATATATGGATGTATATCGAGAATGTATGTATAATCTCCGGTTTTGACCTAAAATTGCTAACCCTCTACAAAGGAGATGAATACAAGCTTAAATAGGCAACAAAAGGGCTCTAAGCTTAATGACTAAGTAAGAGCAAAGGGGTGCAAGGGTTCCTAGCTTCTAAGGAAGAAGATACCGGCCAAGCTTCTCCAAGAAGCTTGGCCAAAAGAGGTCACCCTTCTAGAAGCTTTAAGGGTGCAAGGTGCAAAGGGTGCAATGTTATGCAGGGAGGAGTGATGGTGTAATCCACCGGCACACCGGCATGCACCATCCTCGAGGGGTTCAAGGGTCACCGGCCAAAACAAATCAGCACAAAAATGTGCCGGCCGGCATCATACAGTGCCGATCGGCCAAGGATTTGAATAAAATAGTGCCGATGGCTACAAGGGGGAGCCGGTGGAGGTATGAGGCAGCCGGTGGGTTCTAGGGATGGCTAACAAGCCTTCCCCTACCCTCAAATGCAAACACACACAAGCCTTGGTGGAAAACCAAGCACAGAACAAACCGGTTAAGAGATCTTGAGGCACAGCGTGCAGTCGCGACCTCCGGGGACTCAAAACGAACACAAACATAGATAATCACCGGGTGTTCAAGCGGTGATGTCCAAGTCTTGAGGACGGTCAAAAATGGGGTGTCTACACAACCACTCGTGGACGAGTGATCTTTCACGGTCAGTTATCCAACTAGCATCCGTGAATCCTTCTAGCACTACTGGATAGCCATTATAGACTATTCCATAGTTTATTGTTTTTCTCAAGTACCTAAGTACTCAGTTAACAACATGCCAATACACACTGCTGGGATTACTAGTGTATCTACTAAGTTTTCCACTGTAAATGCAATATCAGGTCTAGTGCAAGTCATGGCATACATCAGGCTACCTATCACTTTTGAATATTCTAGCTTATCAATAGCTCTTCCAATATTAGGATACAATTTCAAATTTGAATCAAATGGTGTAGACATTGGTGTACAATTATATTGATTAATTTCTTAAGAATTTTCTCGATATAGTGCGGCTAGGTAAAAATCAAATTATTGTCCTCTCGTTTGATCTTAATACCCAGAATTACATCAACCAAGCCCATGTCTTTCATACTAAAGCTAGACGATAAGAAACTTTTAGTACTTTTAATGACATCATTATAAGTACAAAAATAAGCATGTCGTCTACATATAGGCATATGATTACACCTCTATTGCCAGTAAACTTACTATACACACACTTATCAGATTCATGTATCCTAAAACTATTTGACACTATTACTTTGTCAAATTTCTCATGCCACTATTTTGGAGCTTGTTTCACTCCATATAGTGACTTCACGAGTTTACACACTTTGTGTTCTTGACCCTATACAACAAATCCTTCTGATTGTTGCATGTAGATTTCCTCATCTAACTCTCCATTTAGGAAAGCGGTCTTAACACCCATTTGACGGATTTCAAGCTTGTAGATTAAGGCTAATGCAATCAACACTTGAATGGTGGTGATTCTAGCCACTGGAGCATATGTATCAAAATAATCGATACCCTTATTTTGAGTAAAACCTTTAGCAACTAATCTTGCTTTGAACTTGTCAATTGTGCCATTAACTTTCATTTTCCTTTTGAAAATCCATTTACAACCAATTGGATTGGATCCAGGTGGCAAATCAACAAGTATCAAGGTATCATTACCCATGATAGAATCCATCTCATCGTTTATTGCTTCTTTCCAAAAAGCAACATCTTCAGACTTCATAGCCTCCTCAAATGTTAATTTATCTGAACCCATATTCAAAGTAATCATTGTTTGCTTACAATAAGCTTTCCTAGTTCCTTCTATAAGGTAAACAATGAAATAAGGGCCAAATGACTTCTCAGTCCTAGCCCTCTTACTCCTTCTTAGCTAAACTAGCTCATTTGGTTCATTAGACTCAATGTGTTCATGTCGTTCACTTTTCTCTGTAGACATCAAAGGAGTTGATTCGTTTTCTTGTTTAGAATCTAACCTTGGAATGGTTGTGAAACGATTCTCATAAAATACTGCATCACGTGATTCAATGATGGTATTTGTTTCCACTAAACCATTGGGCTCTACTACCAGAAACCTATATGGTTTGCTATGCATAGCATAGCCAAGGAATATGCATTCAATTCATTTTTCACCTAATTTCTTCCTTTTAGGTTCAGGCAATTTGACTATTAATCTACAATCCCATGTTTTCAAGTAACCTAGATTCGGTTTCTTGTTTTTCCAAAGTTCATAAGGAGTAACATTTCTTCCCTTGAGAGGAATTATATTGAATATGTGGCAGGCAGTGAGCAAGGCTTCACCCCAAAAACCAAAACTTAAATTGGAGTAAGAAAGCATAACATTAATCATTTCTGTTAATGTCCTATTATTTCTTTCAGCTACTCCATTTTGTTGTGGTGTGTAGGGTGCAGACTTCTCATGAATAATACCAACATTTTCACAATATTCTGGAAAATGGTATTCACCGCCTCTATCAGATCTAAGTCTCTTTATTTTGACATTATACTGATTTTCCACTTCTATCTTAAAAATCTAGAATTTATCAAGCACCTCATCTTTTAAATGCAAAAGATAGATATGACAGTACTTAGAAAAATCAGCAGCGAATGTTACAAAATATTTCTTACCACCTCTAGTTGGGGTACTATGCATGTCATATACATCACGATGCACAAGTTCAAGTAAAGATGTGGTTTTATCTACTTTAGGAAATGGAATGCGAGTTATTTTTTATTAACACAAAATTTACATTTTTCAAACATATCAATGTCATACTCAGGAATTAAATCTAAATTAATCATATCATGTATTTTCCTAGTATTAACATGACCTAAACAAGCATGCCATAAAGAAAGAGAATCAACAATATAAGCAGAAACAGATGTATTATTGATAACGTTAAGTTTGAACATTCTTTGATACATGTAGCCCTTCCCAACAAAAATCCCACCCTTAGATAGGACAAATTTGTCCAACTCAAATACTAACTTGAAACCATGCTTATTAAGCAAGCTTCTAGATACAAGATTTTTCCTAACATCAGGTGCATGATAAACATCACTCAGACTTAATACTTTTCCATATGTGAACTCTAAATCCACTGTCCCTTTGCCTTTGATAGCAGCAGTTGAAGAGTTGCCCATGTAGAGAACTGTTCCATCACTCACTTCTTCATAAGTAGTGAAACGGCTCTGGTTGTTGCAGACATGCCTTATTGCTCTTGAGTCAATCCACCAGTTACCAACATCTTCGAGCATGTTCAGCTCGGATATAACAACCACGAACTTGTTCTTGGCATTTGATGCTTTTGGCTTCTTCTTGTATGACCGACATTCATTTCTAAAGTGCCATGGCTTACCACAGTACCAGTAAGTGCCTTTCAGCTTATTAGCATCTTTCTCGGGTTGGGGTTCATGCTTACGCTTCTTTTTGTTAAACCTCTTGCCATCATCCACCATGTGGATCTTGGAAGTCTAAGCCAATTGGTTATCTTTACATTCAAGAAGTCTTGACTCTTCCTCAACTCAAAGTTGTTAAGCCAATTCCTCTAAAGCAAAATCTTCCTTTTTGTGTTTCTGAGTTTTCTTAAAATCCTTCCAAGAAGATGACAGTTTCTCTATTATAGATGAAACCACAATAGAATCATCCATGTTCATATTCTTTTGTCGAAATTGACTTAGAATATGTTGGATCTTATGGAATTGTTCCATAATGGGCTTTGTATCAATCATAGTAAAACGCATAAAATTACTAACAAGAAATTTCTTACCGGTGGCATCCTCGGTGAGGTACTTTGACTGTAATATGTCCCATAGTTGCTTTGCCGTTTCCAGATGTTGATACACATCAAACAACGAGTCTGATAGCACATTCAGAATGTGTCCTTAACAAATGTAGTCATCATTCTCCCATTTGGTTCTAGTACAGGTTTGCTCCATAGTCTCCTCTTCTTGTTCCGCAGAACAGGGGGTAATTAGCACATAGACCACTTTGAGAGCAGTGAGCAAAAAGTGCATCTTCTTTTGCCAATGTTAGAAATTTCCTCCATCAAAATGATCAAGCTTCATGAAATCTTGAGTCATTTTCTGAATAGACATCGCCATATCTAATTATTGTCTTTAGATTGTTGGAACAATTCTTCTTGAATTCTTCAATTGGTGGTCTTCGAGTCTTCAAAACTTGGCAATGAACTCGTCTATGTAGAACATAAAAATGATGCTTCAAGTCGCGTTACTTGGTCACTTTCCTAAGGACAATATTTGCACCCACCAAAAGGTATACAGGGGGGTTACAGCAAATTTGCCTTCAAGATACAGTGAAACCTGATCTAAAGATCAAGTCTACCGGCATCTATGCTGACGGAAGTAGATCAGAGTACTTTTGATATAATCAAGAAAACCAAGGTACTGATAATCAAATCTGCAAAACTTGATTGCTAGTAAGAAAAGCATAAATTTGCTTAAGAAACTCTTGATCGAAAACTTAAAATCAAGAGGAAGAGGGAGAGGGAGAGAGAGACAGAGAATAGCAAGAATGCTTCTGAATGTTTTGAATGGAATGAAATTGCTGATTTTGCAGCCTATTTATAGGCCTTGATGCACCTGATCAAATGGTCATGTCCTTTGATCACATCCGATCAGATCTGACTGTTGGATCGACGATCAACGGTGCAGATCATTCTTACATCAAATAGACACCTTGACTAATCACACCTAATCACGATCGGGTACCATCTCATTCATACGATCGCGCACATCTCCAATCAACGGCTATGATCAACCTACTCCAAATTGAACACACAACCGTTTGATCAGTTGGTTGACTCATCACCAACGAACAACACGTCACTGCCACATGGAGCTGATTGTATTCCACATCACCCATGCCACACTGGATCTACGTCATCGCTCCAACCTGTCTGATGAAAATAGGAAAGTGCCCTCATGGTGCCTTACGCCGATGCGTCTGTATAAAGTGCAAAGTGCGCCATCAAAAGCAACACAGCCCACTGCCCATGCCACGATAGCACGCGGCTGTCCGTGTGTGGATGGTCTTATGATGTGGGTGCATGCACACTAGCTTTCACCTCATATATCCATATTCAAAGGAATATTCCATGTAGTACTTTATTAAGTGCTCCATGTTTTCCTCTCTTTCCGATGTGGGACAAAGCTCCAAGCTTATTTCATACTTTCCAAAGAAAACATAAAAGGTTTTGAAAACACCCAAAAATAAACTATAAATTTGAAAACCCATTTTGAAAATTCCCCAACAGTCAAAATGTACACATTTACGTCTCTTAAAATTAAAATATAGTTGTTCTTCTCGATTAATGTTACTTGATGATTTGAATGAGTTTGTATATGTGTAGGTTATTCAGGCTTGTCAAATGAAATTGTCCTTAATTTGAAGTATTTGAAACTCGAGAAACAAGGTCTAATCCAATTTTAAAAGCTCGGAAGATGTAAATAATTTGAATTAAGCAATAAAATCTCAACTGTAACATTGCCTAGGAGGGTACCCGTGCGCGTTAAACAGTTCGGATCCTCAATTTCTTTGATCTAGTCTCATGACTACAACGTGAAGCATAGATGAGAGTCCAGATTTGACAACTTTTATAGAAAATCCATTTTATTCCAAAACCATTGCCAGAAATGAATTGCATCACTAGATCCTAGAGTTGGCACCTAATATTTTGGAAAATTAAGAAACATGTGATTCATGCCAAGGCCACTATTCGTCGTAACCAAGGATGCTTGGTTCAGAACCTTAGGCATGGGGGAAGAAGGTCATTAATTGAACACCTCCCGCTCGCCCAATCAAAGATATCGGCCTTTACTAAACCATGACATGAGTTTTATTTCTTTTATATGTTCATAATCCAATTATTTAATAAATCCTAAAAATTACTATGTGAAGCAAACAAGTATAAACTATGCCATTCATTTTGGAACAACTTAATTTCATGTATTTTGAAAGAGTTTTGAAGATGTACAACTTAAAAAAATTGAGTTTACAAACATGAAAATCAACATCATTCAAAATTCAGTAACAAAACCTCCATCTATCGGCATTCATAGAGATATATCAAATAAACAAATAGCCACATGATAGGATGCTTAGTAAGAAAAACACACAAATGCAAAAGCATAAAAACTTACATATTTATCGACGGTCCGCGAACAACTACAAAACAAAATTAGTGAAATATGCATGATCTTATATACAAAATCTTAATTCACTCATGAAATACAACTAAAGATCCGGCTTCTAATATATGACATGTAAATAATCTCAAGAACATGAGGTAGCGCACATAATCACATAAGAATTGATAATCCATGGATGCAAATTTAGCCGAATCAAGATGTATAAAACATAGATACGAAGCATGGATATGATGACAAGACAAAATATGATGCTTATGTACAAATAAGCAAAGAAAGTAAAAAAAAAAAAAAAAAGGATAGAAAGAAACAGGCTGAGAAATTATTACAACACTTTGAATAAATAATTACAAACCGAATGAAAGAGAGATGAAGAAAATATTACAATAAAATAAAAAAAAATGAAAAAAACCTCACAAAACACTAAAATGAAAACAAAACAGAAGTTTCATGTGTCTCAAGAATCATCGAAAAATATCATGCTCAACGCAGGACGACTGCGTTGTTCTAAGTTAGCAGGCTAGCCAACTAGGCCTAGCAAAACCTGTCTTGTTACAATACCGAAGAAAGAACAAATAAAGAATATGTAGATGGCTCAACTAATCACTTCTAGTTAGATTACAACAAAAGTAATATAAAATTAAATCAAGAAAACAAGTATAAGATAGAAAATACAAGAAAATAGAAGAATTGAAAATTCACCTTGCAAAGAAAAATTAAACTTCTTGATTTCCAAACTTCCTTTTGATCACCCTCAAGATTGTAAATTACGTTCTCAATCCTCAATTCGAAAGCTTGGAATTTGAGCTAGAATGATGTCTTTGGACAAGGAGATGATCACTCTAATCTTCCTAAACTTGGCAAGGATTACTCTTTCCTTCATCAAAGCTCTAGGACTTGGTTTCAATGAGTTTCTTGGGAGGTTTTTGTAATGAAAGATGAGATCTATATGAAGGCCAAACAACTTCTATATTTTTGTAAGGCAACACTCTTGTTTTCAAACTCATCATTCTCTCTACACTTCTTCTATCAAATTCATCTTCTCAAATTCAAGACTTGAGCTTTCCTTATATAGGCAATGCAAGTGAAGCAATGGTAGAAAACAAAGTGGAGAACTAATGGAGCATTTAAGGAAGATAATAGAGCTAATAGAGCTCAAATGAAGTTAATAGAAGAAAAAAATAGAGCATTACATTCAATGGATCAAGCACTAGGCAATGGAAATTGAGTATACATGCAATTGGTGCAAACATGGGTTAGAAAATGGGGTTGTAAAGTGCCCCACCCGAACCAATAACAAAACCCGTATGCACTTTCCTTAGGCGGTTGACTGGCCAGAGAGAATTTTGTTGTTTTGCTTCGTTTCAATCTAGCTTCACTCTGGTTGTCCGATAGGGCTTAAACACTTGGCCAAAGCAGGCTTAGGGTTGTGAACAAAGCTTAAATTCCATTTTTTTTTTTTACTAAGAATTTTGTGGGAAACACATTCTTATTTTCATCATTAGATAATCAAAAGAAAGCGCCCAAATCTTAGGACCGGCCAAAATGGGGTGTCTACACCAACCCATTAGGTTTGCAGAAAGAAAAGTTTGATTTGTTGCAAGCCCGCTATAGGATTCATTCTGTACAACCTTCAGTATTTTGGACGTATTTCTCTCATCCGATATCAGATTGAAGTGATTCAAGCGGCATTGGAAAGCTAACTTAAAGCAATACGATTTGTGTGAAATAAGAACTTTCCAAATCTGGCATTTACTAAGGCAAAACAGACCCTGAAGGTGAGACCAAAAAGTTGGGAATAATTCTATCCGAATTTTCTTTTTATCTTGGAAAATTCTAGCCTCTTGAGTGTTGCTTAAATAGCTCCTATGTCTATAAATACATGACCATATTCATTATTCGTTCATAATTTTAGAGAGAGAGAGAGAGAGAAAGAGAGAGAGAGAAGAAAAAAAAGAGGAGGATACGACAACATGTGCAGTTAAAGAGCTTCTCTTAGGGTTTGGATGAAATTTTAATCAAGTAACAATATTTTGTATTTAGTCCAGGATTTTTATTATTAGTTCAACAGTTGTATAAGATTAAAGATTTTTATTTATTTAATGTATTTTGGATCATCCTGCACACTGCATATTTTTAGTTTCTATGATTCTAATTGCATGCTTATATAATGGTTTTTATTGATTTATTTTTGCTCGGTTAAGATAACCTATGGTGGTAGAGACGAGTTATGTCGTGAGATGATTCATGTCAATACTAGATAGTCTATGTTAATAGTTAAACTGCAAATATCTTCTAGATGATATTGTTGGAACTTATAGTATCCTCTTCCGGTATCTAGGGGTTTGGCATCGCAACCGGCCAATAACTATGATTACCTAAGGTCGATTGCAGAACAATTAAATAATTAAATGCATGCAGAAATAATTAATTAAATAAGGTACCAAAATATTCATTGGAGCTTCTATTTAATTGTAACATAAAGACTATTAATCAAATAAGTGGATCTTTACAAATATTACAAAAGTATATTGTGCATCTACTACATAGTTCCATTCCCGAAATGAGTCATACATCTTTCTCACTAATTGTTATCTACTTCAAATTGATAAATAGCTAATAAGCATACTGTAGAATGAGGAGTATTATACTAAGAGTATAAACGCTATTAAATCACCTTGGATAAGTGTGAGGCCTCTGACTTTTGTAATTTTCTTTTTAGACCCTTATTTTAGAATTATTTCAATAAAAACTCTTGATTTCTTATTTGATTGCAATTTTAACTCTAGAATCGAAAACGTGCGACAATCGAAAACTCGTATATCCTAATCAAACTCGGGAACCTAGGAATCATTTCCAAAGCTCTAACACTAAATAATTTAACTCCCTAATTAAGGATTTATAACTCAAAACCCTAGATTTTTTTTTTTCACGTTACATTCGGTTAATTGCCGTTTAAATCGAAAAGAAGAAACATTAACTTAGTTAAATTCCTAGAACCTTAATTTTATTAAATTTCACGCTTAAACAAATTTTTCCAAATCCTAAAATTAAACCCTAGCCCTCATAATTTAGTTGAATTATATTTGGACCCCAAGTAGTACCATAATATATATATATATGTTTGAACTTGTACTTTCTTTAAATAAACATATTTGTACATAAATATCTTCTAAAATATACATTTTGTACACATAAAAAATCAAAAAATCTCTCTAACTCACCTCCTATGACCAGCCATCCCTAGGGAGTTAAAGAGTGTTGTGTACACTTTGGACATGTAGCTAAGATTGTAGAAGCTTTGAAAGATTGTGGAGAAAGCTTTGTATATATATATATATATATGCATGCGACTAGCTTGGTCCAAGCCCAGCAAATCACCAACTAGATCGAGATTAGAGATATAATTAAGGGCTCTAAACACCCTACATTTCATTTCATCCTAACTAAATCAAAGAATGTTAAATTGAATTGAAACAAAGGGCATTTTGGGCATTTCATGCCAAATTCTCTATAAATACATCACTTCCCTCCACATTTTGGAAAACACAACACACTCGTACACCACATACATACACCCCACGACTAAGAGGAGATGAGAGAATGAGAGAAAGCCTGGGTGGTGAAGGAAAGGAAGAAAAAAGGAACCCCGTCACATACTATGTTTTTAATTCTTTAATTATGCATGTGATTATGTGCTAGGTGTGAATTTGAATGTTAATTATGTGACTAATATGGTTTTGAGTTCATATCTAGTGATCATACGAATATCTATTATGATTTCTGTTATAGTCTGAAAATTGAAAACCTTAATGGCGTCAGAAGCTGAAATTGAGTAGTTTATTGCGATTACATAATTTTTAGAGTCTAATGAGAAGTTTGATTAAAATTTGATTCAGTTTAGAAATATTAAGTTTTGATTAAGTTAAGTTAAACATAATTAATTAACTTAAGCCTCAATTAGAGCCCTAAGCTAACCTAGTGTAAATATATTGTTTCAAAAAGGAATCAATAGAAACAATACATAATCATGTTTCTAGTATCATTATAGTCTCATTTTATGATTATTTTTATGTTTGTAGGATTTTTAGGTGGAGTATTTTGATAATTTTATATTTGCTGACATGAGCTGCAAGAGTTTTCCATGAGAAATTCTATTTCCACACACTTACTTATCTCGGTATACACACTTAATGAAATATTTTTTTAAGAACAATTATACCCTAAAATAAAATAACCATAACACCCATAATATTACATTAAAATATTCTCTATACACTCATCCTCCTTCACTCTCTCCACTGGCAAGCCATGAAAGACGAGTGATTGAATACAACCTCCATTGAAATTCCACATCTTTGTTACTTGTAAAAAATAGATTAAAATTAATTTCTATTAATACAAGCATTAAAGCCTGTTACTCATTGTCATTGATATATGTATGAATTTTTTTTTATTTTTTTTTATTTTTTTTTTTAACGGGGGCGGAGGGGGTTGGTTTGGTGGGGATTGAAAGTTATGTGATTAAAAAAATGGATTCCATGTCGAAACAATTTTGTTAATTTGATAAAGGCAGTGTTAGAACCAAAACTAGGCCGCAGTTAGTGGCAAACAAAAACTTGCAGCTTCTGTTGATATCATCTACAACACTCAACAATTTGGAAGTCTTAATCCATGGAGCTTTGTTGAAATTTATCCTTTAGATTGACTGGCATCTTCTCCTGTTACTATCACTGGGACAAGCCCCTATCTCTCCGTCAATCTTCCCACGCCGATCCAGATGTCAAAGCTCATGATCATCCCGATGCCTCTCCCTCCAAACCTAATTCTACTCACATCATAATCTTCATCACCATCTTCTTCTTTGTTAATTGATTATTGGATAGCCGAGATCATCAGATTTCGGATATAAATGTTTGAACATCAATGTGTTGAAGGAGAGTTTCAAACATTTGAAAATCAGATGTGTGGAAGGAGGGATTAGGTGGTGTGTACAAAGATAAAAGGTGCAGTATAATTGGAACATGAAGTGTATGGAATGAGAAAAAAATCTATAACCAAATTAATAAATGTGTGCATTGAGTAATAATGTATACTGAGATAAGTAGGTGTGTGAAAATTAAATTTTCCGTCATCCATGAATTGTCTTTTTGGTGAATTTATTTAACTAATTTTTATTTATATTTTTTATTTGGTCTTAAATTAATTTTAGAAATCAAATATATTTTATTAATTTCCTTTTTTGGTTCTAGTTAGTTTAAAGTTTCTTAATCCTAAATAAAGTCATGTAATGCTTATAATTTAATGAAATTGATATTTTAGAAAATTTTGAAAAGCTTTAAAGGTTTCTCATGGATTGTGTGATGCAACGCTAACCCTAGGTGTGATGCTCAAGGAATTCTAAGAGTAATTCTCAAATCAATCTTCTCCTCTTCTTTTTATTTTCTGTTTCAATTTATTATTCTCAAATTACTGTTCAATGCCCTCTAAAAGTGCATTTTACAACCTCAAAAACCCTATCCAATCACCCCCAAATCAATCATAATCCCTTTCTCTACCTGTTAGTCTTCAATTTAACCCTTAAAACCTGCACTGTTTAGACTGTCAAAGAGCCTCTATTTTCACCCTAACAACACTGTCCTGCATCATGAGGGGGGTAGCTTAGTTTATTTTTGGTGTGCAAAAAGATCAATCAGATGTAAGCCCAAAAAATACTTCAAAAGTTGAGATTCCAGATTGAGCGAAGACCTTCAATACTTCTCCTTCAATTTGGGTTGGGATTCAAGATCTGAAAAGCAAAAACAAACTGCAGTTCCAATATGATACAGATCCTCAAGAAGAAATATTTAATACAAAAGAACAGTTACATCTTTATAATGCGAAAACGGCATTTGTTATTGCTTACATAGGATTGTTGGTGCCCTGAAAAAATCATGTGTGATCCCAGCACGATTTTCCTAAACTAGATTGAGTACAGAATTCAACTGAATTACCAGGACAGTGCGAAAAAAACTAGGAGAGATGAATGGATCCAGTATTCAGACCAGCATGCTGTGAAGAATTGTTAATTTACAACCAGCAGCTTATCACATAATGATTGATACGCTGCGCTGCAAGCCTTGAACTTTTCCTCGGCAACAGCCTGTCCATGTATATCAACTTGTTGATGTCAATAACCATTACAATCACTGGTCATAGGTTCACAATTCAAGCTCACCACTACACTATATAAACAAGAAACCAATAACCAAAGAAAAGAATCAACAGAATGTGCTATAAATGTGGAAAAATGGCTCCCAAAGTAGGTAGCAAAATAACACAGCAACAATAATGGCTCCCACAGTGGTTATCAAAAATGAAAATATTGAAGACTTGAATTTTGAGGAAAAGAAGGAAAGAAAAAGAAAACGTTTGTTATTATTAATTGTATCCCCTCTTTCAGTACAGGTTCACTTTTGGTCATCAATAATTACATCCCCTTTCTGTATGGGGTTCACTTCATATTAAACGAGTCAAACTCTAGAACTCTCACTAAACAGCAAAGCCTCAATATTTGAACCCCTGACCAATAATCGCAAAGCATTCATACCTTGGAAGAGCCTTGGTGACGATCTGGATGCCATTTCAGTGCACACACTCGATATCTATAAAGGAAACAGTAGATGGAATTCAAATAACAAAGGAATAACATAATTCAATTGAGTTAAAAACACTAGTAAATGGAAAACTCTAAGCCCCTTTTAGAACAGATAAAGAAGCTAGGAAAAGGGAAATTCATCAGAACTCACGCATTTTTAACATCTTCCAGCTTTAATGGACCATAAGCACTCAAACCAAGGGCCAGTCGGTCTGATGCCAAATCTGACTCTGAACTGTCTGACTCTGTTGAGGAGTCATAATCCTCTTCATCCCCATGTCTCCAGTTCCAAGAGGTCCTATAGTTATTAGAGTAGCCTGATGAACTCCTCCATCGAGAAAAGTCTTCATCAACAAAGGACCAATAGAAGTGTCGGTTTCCACCAAATGAAGATCGAAAAATGGTCTCAACGTCAATATCATCTTTGCAGAAGTGGAAGTTTCCTGATGAGTCAAAAGTCATGTATAACTAGACTAAATCAAGCAAAGGTTTTGGTGAGAGTCTACTTCTATTATAATAATAATAATATAAAATAAAAAAGTTTAGTTGCAAATTGTTTCTGAAATGAGGGGAATCTGAAACTCCCATTTGGAAGAAAATCAAGAACAGCATCACATTATAGGTCAGAGGATGTAGGATTTTCATATGATATGGCTCAATGGGAGACTAATGACACCAAGATTAACACCAAAATAGTCACTATCAAACAATATGCTAGTTTGGGACCATCCATAAGACTCGTGCCTCCACTATTTGAATGAATTAACCCAAAATGTTCACTTTCTTGTAATATGTCAACAGATACCTCTACAACTAGTTCCACAATACAAGGGTCATTAATGGATTAGAAATTAATTGTATAAAATCACGGTGCACTAGCTTGTACCTGAAGAATGGGATCCTTTGGTGCCAGTCCTGCCCCCTTTGGGAACCTTAGCCCTGTATTCACGTCTAAATGTTGAGCTGCCTTGACTTGAAGATGGATCATATTCATCAAAACCATTATGCCAGCTCTGAAACCTCAAAAAATAAATAAATAAATAAATAATAAAAAGAGGTAAAGAAACTGTTGAATCTTTTGCTTATCAGCCGATAATGAGCACTATTGCTTCCACTTTTGAAATAAAGACAACTTCTATATTTTGACAAGTAAAGATAATATAAAATACATAACCAGAGCACCAAGGGGTGCCACCCGCATACACATAATGATATCGAAACAAAACACCAAACCCCCTACACATCCAATCTACTTAAAAGAGAACAAAACCTAAAATCTGTTTCAAAAATGAATCAACAAAACCAGATAATACAAAAGGGACAACAATCTACTATTCAAATTAAAGGGCCTCTATCCCATCAAAAGCCCTTCGATTGCACTTTCCCCAAATAATCCACATCAAACACAAAGGCACTAGCCAAGCCTTCTTTCTTTTCTCCCCACTCTAACCCACACCCAAAAATGAACAAGAGCTCACATGGTCCTAGGGAACACTGGACAAACCTAAATATCCCAAGAGTCTAAATAAGAAGGTGATGCACAGAGTATAAGAAGTTTAAGGCAGACTAAATTTAAAGAAGCGATGATATTTAGACATTGGCATATTTCATAAAGAAACTGATAGAAATCTTCTATAATCATGTTTCTAGTATTATTAGTCTTATTTTATAATTATATTTATGTTTTCTAGGATTTTAAGTTTGGGGGTATCTTGGTGATTTGAAAATTTCTGAATATGAGTTCGTGGGTCGCACATGGATTGTCTTATGGATCAAGTTATCTAATTAGTTTTTATTTATGTTTCTTAGTTGCTCTTAAATTAGTTTTAGAAATCAAATATATTATAATAATTTCCTTTTTTAGTTATAATTGGTTTAGGAAGTCTCCTAATTTTATATAAAGTCATGTAATGCTTATAATTTAATCGAGTTGATATTTTAGAGAATTTTAGAGCTTTTAAAGTTCTTTATAGATTGGGTGATGCAATCAAACCCTAAGTGTGATGCTAGATCTATAGTGATTTCAGGAGTGATTCCTAGATCTATCTTCTTATTCTCCTTTCCCTCTTTTATTTTCTGCACTTTTAATAGCCCAAAAATACTGTTCACGGATGCTGTTCACAGCCCCTAAACAGTGCCAAAATCTCATCTTTTCATGTTTAAACTCTTACCCATTATTTACCCTAAACAAACACTACTTGTCTCCTATACTTTCATTGCAATTTCAGCCATAAAATCCAATTAAAATCAGCCCCAAAAGCCCAGATTTGCTGCTGCCCTAATCGTTCTACATCAGAAGGTGATTAACAGATTCATCATCTTCCTTGCACATTCAACACCATTTAACAAAAAAATTCTGCCTACTAATTACGTTATCAATGGTAAATATCTTTCCTATCTTACCACCCAACCAACAAAGGAAACCTTTAATGGTGCCTTTGAAACACAAATACCTTTCCATGTTATGGAAGAATCCCTCTATCCTACTAAGATTTCACCTTGAATGCTCTAGATCTCAGTCTCATCCATCTCAAAGCATGCTCTTCATCACCAATATAGAGAATAGATATAAAGCATGGACACCTCACCAAAGGTCACATACCGGCGTTTGACATGTGCAAGTTCCGGACACATGCTGGACACACTGAATGAAGTGTCCCTTTTTCACTTAGACATGCAATGGACATGTTGGGACATACTGGGGACACAAGACAGACACGTTGGAAACACATAGGGGACATGCTGGGGAAATGTTGGAGACTTGTGTCCAAATTTATGTATTTATTTGTCACTAGAGTAGCATACCCAAGGTTGATGAATTTGATGGAAATAAATATTTGACATAGAAAAATATATAATATTCAAGTACGTGACATAATAAATTTATAAAATTATGTATTTTGCACGTCTCCCGTGTGTCATGTCTTGCATTTTGTGAAAATTTGTGTATCCACATATCATTGTCATGTTATGTGTTTAAGCTCCTGCCTCTTAGAAGAATAACATAGACTAAGGAAGATCTGGCAGTTCTATGACAGCCAACCGTTCATGCATAAAGCATATTATGTTATTCATGCATATTAAACTTGTGTTATATGTCTACTTGTTTGAACTAGTGCATGATAGAGATTATAAGAGAAGGAAAGTTAGTTAGGACTTTAAGTCTAGAGAATTGCTTGTTTCATGCTTTAAGTTAGGGAATGATTTAGATTGGAATGTGAAATCATAGGATGTCCCTATAATTTAATTGAGGAGCTTAAAACTTTAGTCTAATGAACTAATTCATTTCATATTATTTGATGCTTTGCTAATTAGGATTAATTAAGTTAAGCAAGATTAGGGTAAACTTGGATTCGTTAGCACAAACATTGATTAATTAAGGTAGCTAAGTAGGATTTGCCAAACCAAGCAATCACATACCTCCCCCTTTTGTCTCCACTCTTTTTGTCCTATATTTAAATCATCAAAATCAAACAAACCAAAGGAAAATCTTCTAGAAAAATTTGGAAGAAGCTAGAGAAAAGGAGAAGGAAAGAAAGAAGAGAGAAAAAAGAAAGGCTCAAGGATCGCATCCAAAACTCAACTTGTGACGACCCCACCACATATAATATTTTGCATATAATTAATTAAGGAGATTTGGATTTTAATTAATCATTATTCTGATTTAGGCCTCGTTTGGCAAGAGACTAAAATAGCCAATTAGCCAAAAAGTTACCTTTTTAGCCAAAAAGCCAACAACTCATACCAAAAAGTCAAAGATTCCCTTTTCTCTCTACTTTTTGCACGTCGTTTCGTAATTAGCCAAAAAGTTGGCCCAAACATACAGGTTTTTCTTACCAACCTTTTTAGCCAATTAGCCAAAAAGTTACTAAATTAGCCTGTTCCCAAACGAGGCCTTAATTAGGGATTTATGAGAGTTATGGAGTCTGATTTATATATGATTCTATTAATGATTTATTTTGGAATTAGAAATTGAAAGCCTAAATGGCTTAATGAGGTGAAATTGATGAGTTAAATCAATTTAATTTCAAGTATTCGACCATAAGGGAGTTTAATTAAATATTCGATTCAGTGTAGTAAAATTAAGAGTTGATTAATTAGGTCCAAATTGGAGTTAATCAAGTTATGAGGATTGTAAATTAAGATTATTGTGAATTAGATTTATTTATGAAGTATCCAATTTGAGTATGCAATTTGTTGACAGAGATTTTGAATTTGATTTTGAAATTGAAGGCCTTAGTGATTTGAGAAACCAAAATTGATGATGGCAATAAGTTTAATTTGATATTTGAAGTCTTTTGGGAGTTTGATTAAAAATCTGATTCAGATTGGTAAAAATTAAATATAATTAATTGGACCTTAATTGAAGTCAAATTAGACTAATTAAATTATGTGGGATTTGTGATTAGTTATGGTTAATTAAATTATATGCTAATCAAGATTTATTAAGACTAAGCGTTGCTTAATTAAGTTAATCTTAATGATAAATGGAATTGTGGAATGGTCTAGAATTTGAAGGTGTATGTGGGTGTGGGTGTGGGTGTGGGTGTGCAGAGAAATTGTGTGTGTGTATATGTTAAGGAGTCAAGAGTTGTTCTCATTTGCATTGTGCTGAGAAACCCGTGAGAGAGAGAGAGAGAGCGAGTGTGTTCATTCCTGGGTTGTGCTGGAGAAGGATCACAAGAAAGCCTAGAGAGAAAGAAACCCAAGTTTTTGAAGAGGAATAAAGGACTAGGAAGGCTCAAGGGGGAAATCAATTATAATTCCTGAAATTAAAACTTAAGGTATGAAATTTATGTTCAATTTATGTAGAATCTTCATATCACACTTGAAATTAAGAAAATTATGGAATCAATCTCATGGATTTTGTAAGAAATTGGGTTTTGAGTAAGAAATTACGTTAGGTTCATGGTTATGAAAATTAATTTGGAAATTAATTATTTTGGATTTCATTTTTGTAGTCTTGCATGAAATTAAGTTCCATTGTTACATGCATGAGTGAATTATAGAAGTATTTGAGTCTTATATTTACATGCATCATATATTTTGAAGAATTTGAGCTATTCAATTTCATATTTTGAAGAGAAAAAGGAACGGTTTTATAAAAATCGAGTTTATGGAAATTTGGAATTAATCCTATAGCTATGGTGCCGTTTGGTAACACTTACGTTTTCAGTTTTCTGTTTATATTTACAAAAATTTTAAAAACTCAAATAAAAACTTGTTTGGTAAAATTTTTGATTTATAAATCAGTAGTCTCAATTTATAAATTTGGCCAAAAAATGAAAACACAAAAAATGTGTTTCCATTTTGAGTTTTCAGTTTTTTTTTTTTTTTACCACCCAACACTAGCCATCACCTACCACCATTTTCCACCACCCACCACCACCACCACACACCACCCACTTGCCACCACCATCCGCCACCACCACCCACTTGTCACCACCACCCGCCACCACCACCACCCACCCACCACCACCACCACCCGCCAACACCCACCACCCGCCACTACCACCCACTGCCCGCCACCACCACCCGCCACCTACTTGCCACCACCACTTACCACCCACCTGCCACCACCAGCCACCCACCACCACCAGCCACCCGCCACCCACCTGCCACCACCACCCACCACCACCACAACCACCCACTTGCTACCACCTACCACCGGCCACCATCACCCACTCATCCACCACCACCACCACCACCCGCCACCACCCACCACCCACTCGCTACCACCCACCACCCGCCACCGTCACCCAACCACCCACCATCACCACCCACCCGCTACCGTCACCACCACCACCACCACCACCACCCACTTGCCACCACCGCCACCACCACCACCACCCACCACCTACCACCACCACCACTACCATCACCCACTACCCACCGCCACTACCACCCACCACCACCACTACCACTACCACCCGCCACCACTAGCCACCCGCTACCACCACGCACTTGCCACCACCATCCACCACCAGCCACCCACCCGCCACCTACCACCACCACCACCACCACTACCACCATCACCCACCACCCACCCGCAACCCACCGCCACCACCCACCACCACTACCCGCCACCACCCACCTGCCACCACCACCCACCACCCGCCGCCACCATTACCCACTCGCTACCACCCACCACCCGCCGCCACCACTACCCACTCGCTACCACCCACCACCATCATCCACCCACCCACCACCCATCATCCGCCACCACCACCCACCACCCGCCACCGTCACCCACCACCCGCCACCTGTCATCCGCCACCCACCACCCGCCACCTGCCACCGTCACCCACCCACCACCCGTCATTCGCCACCCACCACCCGTTACCCACCACCACCACCACCCACCACCCGCCACCGTCACCCACCCATCCACCTATCGTCACCACTTTCCACCACCGTCTTCTACCGCTATTTGCCACCACTTGTCATTTCTCACTCTTTTTTATATTTTTAAATTTTTTTAAACATTTTGTCAATTACCAAACGCGTTTGTAGTTTATGTTTTTCTAAAAATAAACAAAAACCAGTTTATAAAATTTTTGTAAATATAAACTGAAAACGTAAACGTTACCAAACAAATATAAGTTCATATTTTGACATCTGAGGAGTTACATTTGAGTCACACTCACTATGAATAATATCTCCATAAAGATATGTTCGAAATATGTTTTGGAAAATCGTTATATGAATCATGTTTATGAAATGCTAATTTTTATGAATGAATGAATGTCCCTTTTTCGAAATGTATTTGTGGCATCCATTAATCAAGCCCTCGCCCGGAGAAAACAATACCGTGGCCCTTCGTTAATAAGGCCCTCGCCTGGGGGAAACAATACCATGGCCTTTTGTTTGATAAGGCCTTTGCCTAGGAAAAACAATACCATATGTGCACAGAGATCTCTAATAGTAACCTGAGTGGTCCCTTTGTTGACTTTCATGGTCCCTTTAATTATGCCTTCGAGCCCTTCGTATTGGATTGGATGTACCACGTATAATGATTTGTTAATGGATTCGATATGGAAAATGCTCTATTCGATTTTGATATATGCTTCATTTGAAAAATGTATGGATTTTGATATGATAAATATTCGCTTTGGAAATGATGTTATATGATATTTGGAAATGCAAAAGTATGGAAAATACTTTATTTTGAAAATGATATAAGATTCGATTTGAAAATTGTAAGACATGCTTTTAAATTGCTATGGACTTCATTCATTAACCTCTTTATTTTGGTATTACTTACTGGGCTTTGGCTTACCCCTCTCCCTCATATATATGTAGGTGAGCAACTGGAAGATCGGCAATAGAGTTCGCCTCAGAGTCCACCCTTTTGTCAAGCCACCCAAGAAGGGTTTCCGTGTTGTGGCTTTAGTTTTTTTTTGTTAAGCTTGTTAAGATTTGTACTTTTGTTAAGTCTTATATGTACTGTGAGATGTACAAGACTTGCCTTTGTATATGTATTATAAATGTTTTAAAATTTTCAATTTATCATGTATGCACAATTCAATGGACTATAGTATTTTGTTTTGCTTCCACTTCAAGCCCCGACATTAATTAAATATTTTCGAAATTTTGTCATTGAGGCTTGATTACAGGTCGATCATAGCCTAAACCTTTAGGGGCGGGTTTATGTTATGACACAACTTTCAGCAAATCTAAGGTACGATTCCTACCCAAAAACTTGTAGTAATCATCCCTAACCTCTAAAATCAAGAAGAACTATGATTAATTTGGTTCAGAAAGGAAGAAATGGAAGCAAGAATGAAGAAGGATAGGTTATGGTGAAAAACTAGGTATATAGCTTAGGATTTCACCACTTTGGTTGGAATTTTGATATATTTGATGTAAGTAGGTTCTTATGTTCACATGTTTGTGTAATTTCCAAGGTTTACATACTTGAATCCATGTTTGGAAGAAGAAGTTTGAGAATGAAATGAAAAGAAAGCCAAAAGATAGAAACTTGAAGATTTGGTTTTTGTTTTGATATTTTGATTTAAAAAGAAGTGAGGGTGCTTCTTTTCTTATGTTTTTTAGGTAGTTTGAAAGCTAAAATTCATGTCTTTGAACCCTAGGAAGCTTGGAAAAGGAGGGAGAAGAGAAACCATTTATGGACCTAAAACAATCGCACTCAAACAGCCATTTCTGCACGTGCGGGTGTCATGGCCGCACTTGCGGCCAGCCATTCCCTGTTCGCCAGTCAATTCTGAAAAAATTGCACCTTCGGCCACACCTACCTTGGCCCGTGCGGTTTTGGTCCTGCACGTGCGGAACATCCTTATTCCACATATGGTTTTCTTTTGCAACCCTTTTTGTTTGGGACACTTCTTGTATGCATTTGACACCTAGTTAAGGCTTGAACTAGACTCAAAACAATATTACATAGAAGAATTTAAGAAAACATTAAGCAACGTTTATGTATTCAGTTTGTAAGCTTATTCGAATAGGGTTGGTATTTCAATGTTGTGTTATTGTTTGATGTAGGTCAAGCTTTGGAAGGAAGCAACCCCTTGTCAAACCAAGCTATTTGTGAGTAGTGATTTAGTAACGCTATGTTAATCAATTATTTTCCCAACGCAAATCTTGATTTTGTCTAGAAGCTTTGATGTATTTTGCTATGAATGAACATTTATACTCTTTTATTATGTACTTAGATGGCTTTCTTGGATCATATACCACAATTGGGGGAATATCCAATCATGTGTTATGGCCAAGCTCATCTTGTTACGTTTAGCCGGTATGCGGGCTAGTTAAACTCCTTGTAATCCTTGAAATGCTCATCATTATGTATTTTGTTCGCAAACCAAGCTATGTTTTGTCTTGTACAAACTTATATGAGTATTTTGAAGAAATGTTTAAAGCTTTCAATGTTCATTCATTTACCGCCTTACTTTATTACTATTCATTGGGCAATGGCTCACCCCTCTTCCTTATATGTATGTAGGTGAAGATGAAGAACAAGGACACAAGAAAGAGTTGCACTAGACCCCTTTTGTCTATATGCTGTTAGTTTTTGTAAAGACATCTTTTGATGTTGTACTCTTTTATTTTCTTGTTTGGACATGTAATTACCAAGGCAAATAAATAAGAAATATGCTTCTTTTGTTTGTCATCTCTTACTTATGCACTTGCTCTGAATGGATTTTGGATTAATATAATTAACAGATTATTCCGCATAAGCTCCAAGGTTATAGTTCAGTCTTGTTTTGTCTTGACAGGCCTTTGGTAGTCAAACACTACTGGCCGATCATAGCTACCACCCTGTTTTGGGTGGGGTGGGGTTGTGACAAGTTCACTACCTCTCAATTATGGACGAAGAGAAAATTTTCGTTTGCGGGGGGATTGAGGCAAGTGTAGCAAAAATAATAAGTCATCTTTTGGAAACTGATTATTACTTACATACGAGCATGGACACTCCCACAGAGGAAGCATGTCAGACAGTCCTACAGAGGAAGTGTGTTGAACACTCCTAAAAGCATATCTAACACTTCTTCAATGTGTCTTAACTAAAAAATAAAATTCATAATATCGGACACTTAAACGACAATTCGCAAACACTTCTTGAACCCTACAAACTTTATACTATTTGATGAATCTTTTCATAATAATTATATCCTGCATTCTTTAGAACATAACTTATGCACTCTAATTATGCTTTGAAACATTTTATAAAATAAATATATCATATGTATTACAACATTCTATAATTGTTTTGCATTCTTTAAAATGTAATGTTATGTGAATGTCATCTTAAGGTCTAGTTTATGAAATATATAGCTTTTTAATGTAATTAATGGTTGTTACATATTTTTCATTATCTTTGAATAAATTATCAAAATATATGACATATAATAAATTTATAAAAATATAAAATTTTAACGTGTTTCAAACTTCTTGTGTCTTGCATTTTTGAAAAATCGAGGTGTCCTTGTCATGTCACATATCCATGTCTGTGCTATTTAGTACATAAGACTTGTGGAAAAAAAATTAGCATGAAAATTGATAAATCTATATAAGTCATTTCTTATTACTTGTCTCAATTATTTTATGCAATCTTTTGGCTATATAATTCGAAAATTTATACAGATTAAAAAGCTATCTCTATGATTTTAAAAATGATAAAATCGTAGAATTGATATTATTACATAATATATCAGTCGGAATAATTTATAACCAAATCAAACCAAACATTAAGTCCCATCAAATGGAATCCAGCTACATGAATTTTCTTCTCCACTCGACTCTATCCAAGGCCATTTCGTTAGTCAAATTAAGGAGATGCATATCTCTATTTATTACACTAACCCACGTCAATGTAGGTCTGCCCCTTCCCCTAGTACTTCCATCTACCATCACTATATCGCATCTCTTCACTACTGCTTCTGTTGATCTCCGTTATATATGACTGTGGGGAAGTGAATTTTGGGAATACTCCTTTGATCCAAGTAGACTTCCAAGATCACTTGGATATCCCCTGTACTGGATATGTGGTTCCAATCTACTATGCCGGAGCTTTCATTCCTATGGCTCACTCCGTTGTACTTGTCTTTTATGTTCTCTCTCTTAAATTGTGGTCCAAGTATTTATGTGTTGTTTTTGCATGCCTCTACTTCAAGCTCCTCCCCTTCTTTTATAATCTTTTCCACCGGGATGGACCAACAATATAATCCAATAGGGCCCTTCTGACCCCCCTGGATTACTCAGCTTCGGCTTATGGCACGTGGTATATGGGTCTTCGAGCCTGTTCGGCAACCTATTCATGGCCCATTTGGGCTTTGCTCCGATAAGGCCCTAGTCATGGCCCATTTGGCTTTGTTCCTATACGGCCCAAGTTATGGCCCATTTGGCTTTGTTCCTATACGGCCCAATGGTCATAGAGCTTCATTTATTCGGCTCTCACAATGATAAAACCATCTCAATTTATTCTCTCACAACTTATCTTCTATCGCTACTACTCCTACCTATTCTCGATTATACTCATTCCTAACTCTATCTTTTCTAGTCTTGCCACACAACCTTAGCATCCTCATCTCAACAGCACTCATCTTATCTACATATTGTTTCTTAGTTGCCTAAGATTTCAACCCATACAACATAGGTGGTCTAATAGCCGTTCTATAGAACTTCCATTCTAGTTTAGTAGGTACTCGTTTATCGTACAATACCCCAAATCCACTTAATATACTCCACCTTAATTCTATAGACCATATCCGCTCAAATCTCCCCAACCATTGTGATAATTGATCCTAAATAATAAAAATTCTCACTCTTAAGTAGTTCTTGGTTTTCAATCTTCACTTCTCCTCTACTGCCATTGATACTGTTACTAAAATTACACTCCATACAATTTGTCTTAGTTCTGCTTATCCTAAATCATTTAGGTTCAAGTGCTTCTCTCCAAGTCTCCAAGTCACATCCACTAACATGATATCATCTGCAAAAAGTATATACCATGACACATCATCCTAAATATTTCTCATCAACTCATCCATAACTAAAGCAAAAAAATAAAGACTTAAGGTTGATCTTTGATGTAACCCTACAGTAATTGGAAATTCACTTGTCTCTCCAACAAGCGATCTAATAGTGGTCACTACACCTTTATATATATATATATATATCCCTAATCACATCAATGTAACATTTTGTCACCCCTTTCTTCTCTAACACCCACTAGATTATATCTCAAGGCACTCTATCATATATTTTCTCAAGATCGATAAAAACCATGTTAATGTTTTTTTTTTTTCTCTATACTTTTCTATTATTTTCCTCAAAAGATAGATTGCTTCCATTGTTGACCTACTAGGCATAAACCCAAATTAATTCTCTGGCATCTCTATTATATCTCACAATTAACGTCCCATTACTCTCTCCCACACTTTCATTATATGATACATCAACTTGATTTCTCTATAGTTGTTGCAGTTTTAGACATCTCCTTTATTCTTATAGATTGGCACTAAAATACTCTTCCTCCACTCCTCCGGAATTTTCCTAGTCAACAAGATCTTGCTAAATAACCTAGTCAACCAAGCAACCCCCTTCTTACCTAAACATTTCCAAACTTCAATAGGGATATCATCGAGTCTTAAAGCCTTATTCGATTTCATCTTCTTAATTACAATCTCCATTTCAAAGTTCCTAATCCTACGATAGAACCTATAGTCCTAGTTTTTCTTATTACTGTCTACTTTCTCCCCTTTTGACCTACCTCCATGTTCCTCATTTAGCAACTTTTCAAAATAGTTCTTCCACCTCTCCTTAATCTCTTCATCCTTCACCAACACCTTAGCGTCCTCACTCTTGATGCACTTAACCTAATTAAAATCTCTTGTTCTCCTCTCTTTTATCTTAGTAAGTTTGTATATCATCTTTTCTCCTTCCTTACTATATAGTCTACTGTATAGGTCATCATAGACTTTCAACTTAGTCTCCCTCACTACTTTTTAACCTCCTTATTAGCCAATTTGTAACTCTTAAAGTTTTCCTCAATTCTATTATTCTACCACTTTTTAAAACACTCTTTCTAATTTATCCTTTTTTAGGTCCCACCATCTTGTCCTATGACCCACTATCCTTCTTAGCTTGGTATTGCTCTTTAAAGCATAAATCTAGTACCAAAATCCTATGTTGAGACATCAGTCTCTCCAAGAATCACCTTACACTCCAGGCATTTTAGACGGTCCACTTTTCTTACTAGAAAGTAATCTATTTGGCTCCTAATTAACCCACTCTTAAAGGTTATCAAATGCTCCACTCTCTTCTTATACATAGTATTGGCCACCACCAGGTTAGAAGGCAATGCAAAATCTAAAATACTCCTACCAGCCTCATTTCTATCACTAAAACCATACCTGCCATGCCCGTTTCATAACCTAGTTTATCTATTCCTACATGGCCGTTGAAATCAACCCCTATAACTAGGTTTTCTCCTACAGGTATCTCCTGTAATACCTCATCCATTTGATCTCAAAAATCTCTTTTAGTCCAATCATCTAATCCTACTTGTGGGGCGTATGCACTAATAATGTTCACTATATCCTCTCCAATAACTAGTTTAACCAACATAATTCTATCACCTTTCCTAATTATTGCAACTACATTTTCTACAAGACCCTTGGCAACTATTATTCCTATCCCATTCCTGTGTCTATCCTTGCCACTATAATACAGTTTAAAATTGGTATCCTCTATTTTCCTAGCTTTCTCATCCGTCCACTGAGTTTCTTGTATGCAAGTTATTCTAAATCTTCTCCTAATCATTACATCTATCAATTCCATAGTCTTACCAGTTAAAGTTCCTACATTCCATGTGGCTACCCTAAACCTATAATCTTGGACTAGCTTTTTTATCCACGCTTGTCCAAAAAAACGCAAAAACCTTTGCCCATTTTTCACCACCCAGGCGTCAATGCAGCTCCCCTTGCTCACTTTTCAAAACACTCGGAGGCAGGCGCAACACATCACTTAAGTAGAGCGACCTAACATTTATCGATTCAAAGTAGGATTCATTTTCATAAGGGATCCGAGCAGCTCTTTTGCGTGTTGGTTGTTGGCTACCTAACACACAACCCTCCTCCTTTACTAGAGACTGGGATTGGTGGAGTTGGAATAATTTATATAAATAAATGTATCTCGATGATTTTTATAATCGAATAAACAACAAATGACATTTACATATCAAATCAATTGAATTGATGTTATTAGGTAGTATATGAAATAGTGGGAGTCATGACGTATATATTGTAAAAACACTGAGGGTAAAACGAATTTTAAAAAACGTAGGGGAGTCTTCTATATAAATTATCAAAATACTAATAAATTAGAGGGGTAATTTAAAAAATTCCGGACACTTTCGGGGGTCATGGCCCCCATTGGCCCACCCATAGCTTTGTCCATGAAACTCTCTCTAAAATGCAACATTTGTGTACCTTGAAGAAACCACCATATTTTGAAAAAACCACCCTTCACCAATATCTTTCCCATTAGCAAGCAAATCTCCAAATGTAAAACCAAACAAAATTTATATTGTTCTACCACTCATAAAATAAGTGAGTCAAATCATGATAACCTGAAATAGGTGCTCCGCAAAAGCACTGACATTGCGCAACAATGTTTGTTTTGAATGCAGCTTTCTGAACCTTTTTGAGTAGTGATTAGATCTCTGTAGATAATCAATAGCCAAAGGTAGAAATCATTTAATCAACATCGAAAAAGAAAAAATAAATAAAATGAAAACAAATTGAATTTGTCAAAGGTGTGTTTAATTAATGGAAAAATACATTAAGATAGAACTTAACACAAGAAAAATAATAAAATGGAAAATACTAGAAACCGTGCAAACTTATAAACATTGTTTGCCAACGAGTTGCAGACTTAATTGACACGACAAAAAGTATGGTTAAAAGTAGGGTTACAAACAAATCAAGTTGCCCATGAACACCTCAAACTCGGCTCCTTTGTTAAATAAACAAGCTGAAGCCAAATTTTTAGGGTTGTTTATTAATCAAGTTGAACTCAAGTAGACCTAAGCCTCAAATAGTCTCATAAAAACAAGGATATATAAATTAATATTTATTTATCTCAAATATATTTTCATTAATTTATTTTATTTATTGGTTTGTGTTTGGTGTTTGTGTAAAATGTACTTATTTGATTAATGAAACATTAATAATATGAGCATTCTTTTATATTTTTCTCATAATCTTTATTTTTCCCTTAAATGTGAATGTTCATTTTGGTTTGAATTTTCTTTTCAAGCTCGAGTGAGCTTGGCCAGTTTATGTAGTCAAGTTGACTAGAGCTGAGCTGAAGTATATCTTGAGCTCAAATAATATTTAGCAAGCTGGGCTGGAACACCCCAAAGCTCAGCTTGCTTAAAACCTTTGTTAAAAGATACATATTACAAAGTGTACCACGTTTTATTTTTAAATCTAAAATAAATTTAAAAAATCAGTATTTTACAATCAATAACATATTAACAATTGTTCAACATATGTTTGAATAGCAAATAATCCTAATGTTTCCATCCATAAGAAAAATATGCCATATTTCCCCAAGTTAATTCTTACCTCCCAATGTCATAAACATTACAGGTTAGAACCAAACACAGTGGTTTTTCAGTTCAGTTAGAAGCAAAAAATTTGAACCAACAAACCTTTGATCATAAGATTCATAACCTATTCAAATCTCACAAATCATTTAGATGTATTTGATACTACATCCTTGTTTAACTCGATGGAATGTTTAATTCATTCCAAGCTGCAAATTTTTGCATCATCAATATGTTATGAAACTAGAGTCCACAAAGGAACACCATGGTGAACGAAAATGGAAGAAGTAGCTAGTTACTGAGTATCAAAGAGTACAATGTTCCCACTAGCGTGAATTCCACAATCTACTAATAAATTTGTACATAATTCTCTAACACAGAAATCAAGAACTGCAGCTCAGACTAAAGCTATCATAATAGTAAAAACAATGTGTATGCTCACGCAAAAAATGGTATTCTCAATAATACTAATGCAACAAAAAGGTGATCTTACAAATATGTTGTGTGTACCTCAACCTTAGCAACTAGTTGCAGTACAAGTATATCAGATTTTTAATAAGGATGCTCAGAATATCCCACAAAAGCATACATATTTCTTTGTCAAAAATAGGCCTTTTTTTCAAAGAACAAGCCTTTATTAAAAACTATTATATACTTGGTAACATTTATACGGGAGCTTCTATTTGCACACACCCGTTACACTCTATGCACATCCTTCTCAATAAATAACTTATTCGAAGGTAGCATTCCAAAAATAAACAACTTGTTCGGAATTAGCATTTCGAAAATTATCATTTCTTTCGACAATAAAATTCCGAATTTTTTTCATTTTTTTGACACTCAACTTCCGAATGTGTTTATTTGAATTGTGTGTGATGTCCATAATAGTAATTTCACTTGGGAATAAAATTGTAATAAAAAATTATCATTAAGTGTGTGAACATAGTGGAATGAGTGTGTGCAAATAGAAGCTCCCCATTTATACCCATCATAAACTAGCAAAAACAACAACATTAACAAAAAAATCCTACCTTGGATGAATCTCTATAGGCACCTCCACCCTACAAAAATGGGAAAAATCATTAGCTTGTCCACAACAGAAATGAGCAGTGTCGTAAAATAAATAGCATTTCACTCCATTAAATATAGAATCACTAACAAACGAAAATTCATGGGTTAGCTATGTAGAAAAAAGAAAGGTTGGGGTTTTTTTGGTGGCAAAAATGCCCAAATCCTTCATAGGATACTGTTAATTATATCTCTGAACCCATTACCCTCATTCAATATAATACCAAATTGTAAAGAACATGCCATGGAAATTATTCCAATAAACATAGACATAAACATGTACGCATACATACAGAGAGAGAGAGAGAGAGAGAGAGAGAGAGAGAGAGAGAGACTAACAGAATCCCAATGGGTGCGTCTCCTGCGATCCAAGAGGGGAGTCGAATGAAAGAGAGCGAGAGCGGCCCTGATATTAAAAGGGTTAGACTGAGAGTTGTTAAGTAGCGCTGGTCTGGCAGCTGCCCTATTCATATTCATACTCATATTCATACAATACTCATATCAAGCCTGCAATTTGAAAATTGAAGTTGGAGGAGCAGGACAAAAATAAAAATAAAATCAAAAAGGGTCCCTCAAACCTGCGACACCCGCTAACGGAGATACAATATAGGGCTAGTGGACTCGGAAACTCGGACTACAATGGATACTCGATGTGGACTCGGGCTCGCGAACTCGCTGCTGGGCACGCGAGGTTTGAAGCTCGCTTTAACAGCTAATTTAAGAACTTTTTCAATTTGGCAAAAAGGTTGGTAAAAAACAAATGTTTGGGCCAACTTTTTATTTAATTACGATGCAAAAAAAAGAGAAAATGGAATCTTTTTTTTTGGTATGGGTTTTTTTAAATTTTTTAAAAAGGTAACTTTTTTTAATATTTTGCCAAACGAGGCCTAGGTTTGCTTAAAATATAACGAATAAAGATTTAAGTTGTGTTTGGTAGAGTTTTTATAAATATGATTTGAGAGTATGAGTTGTATTTTGAGTTTGTGAGTTATGAAATTATGATTTAAGTTTAGAAAATTTGTTTCGTTATAGTTTTTGAATAGAGTGTTGAATTAAGTTTTGAATTGAGCGTGGAATTGAGTTTTAAAATTTTGATTTGACATGTGAAGTATGAAAATTTATTTGATTATGAGTTTGGAAAGAGTTTTCAAAACTTAATTTAAATTGTTATAACTCATAACAAAACACACTACTTTCACATTATTAAAAATTCTGATCAACACTCATAACCAAACTCTTTTTAAAATTCAATTAAAAATTTTTATTATTAATAGAAAATAACATTAATCAATTTTTTAATTGAAAATACTACAAAGGAAACAATTTTTTTTCAAAATAAATATTCAAAAATTTTAAATCATAAATATTTAAATAATTTAAATAATCTAAAAAATTTAATAAGTAAAAAATTAAACTAAATATTCAAAAAATTTAAATCGTAAAAATTTAAATAATTTAAATATTCAAAAATTTTAAATAATTTAAAATGTTAATATTTTAAATTTAAAAACAACTCTACACTCAAATCGTAACCAAACACATAAAACAAAACTCAATTAAAAAATTATTTTTAAAACTCATAACCAAACACATAACTCAAAATTCCATACTACTTTCACAACTCGACACTCAAATCGTAACCAAATACATAACAAAAAAATTAAAATATTTAAAAATATTTTTATAAAATAGAGTTTGAATTTATTTAAAATCTTAACAAAATTAAAATATTTTTAAAATATTTAAAACAATAAAATATTGATTTAAATTGAGGCCAAGTTTGGCAAACCTTGAAAAATCTAAAAAGTCAAAAAATTATCTAAAAAGTTAAAAAGTTATCACTATTCACCAAAAAAATATTAAAAAAATAATATACACATAAATAAAAAAAGTCCCCAGATTGGTACTGCCGTGATGGTGGAGTCAGTGACCGGGGGAAAAAAAAATTATAGTACTATATTCACTACATTAGATGGTAGAGTTGGGCCCATGGGGGCCCATCATGGGTCCTATTTTGATAATATGAACCGTTAATATTTAGAACTTGTCTAGTACTATATGCCTATAAAAAATCACGTCTATCGAATATCGCTAAATACATGATCAAATTAGTTTTGTATAAAAATGGATGGTGTTATAGTTAACAGTTAACAAAAAAACTAACACGATCAGATAGCTATCGATATTCAATCAACGTGATTTTTTACAAGCATATAGTACTCGACGAGTTTTACAAATTGACAGTTCCGATTAGTAAAACAGGACCCGTGGTTGGCCCCCATGGGCCGAACAAAATCGACCAATTTATACTCGAAAAGTAGAGAATCAATCTCCTACACTCTCCTTCGTCGCGCTGCCCTTTAGGCTTCCAACCGTACGGCCTATTCCATCACTTTATTCCCCTATACACTTATTTATACAATTTTTTAATACACATTTTTTCATAAAAAGTTAAAAAGTTAACTCAAACATCCATATTTTTTTCCTCAACTTTTTAGTCTAAAAAGACAAAAAAGTACACTTATTTAGGATACCCCAAACAACTCCTGAGTTTTAAAAAGTGTTTTGAATTATGTGTTTAGATATGAGTTTTGAAAAGTAATGATTATGTTTTGAATTGAGTTTTGAGAAATGGGTGTAGAATTATGATTTGAAAGCTCAAAACAAATAATACACTCAAATCGATGGGTAGAACTATAATTTGAGAAGCTTACCAAACGGAGCCTTAGACTTATAATTTTAATTTTAGTGTTTTAAAGATAGTTTTAATAATGCGGTAAAGAATGGGTCTACACGCGTTGTAATATGCATGTTTTTGTTTTTTTCTCTCGTCACATTTAGAATTCTAAAATTAGAGCTCGCTTGGTGGGGGCAATTTGTGTAATTTTAAAAAAAAAATTATAATATTAAAATAATAAAAAAAATTCAAGTATATTTTTAAAATTTTTTTTAGAACAATTCAAATAATATTATGAGAAAGATCATGAAAAAAATTAAATATCTATTTTTAATTTTAATAACTTTTGGTATCCTCATTATTATCTATATATAAATTTATTTTTTACTTGCTCAATCAAATTAAAAATTATATTCATGCATAATTTTTCAAGGTATCTTATCTCCTTTTTTTTGTTTTCAATTTTAATATTTTTTGGAATCTTGCTAATCAATAAATATAAAAAATAAACAAATAAACTGAACCTTTTCTGATATAACAAATAAATTGAAAATTCTCTGTTGCTCATACATAATCTTCTACGCTATCCTACCTATTTTTCGTTGTTAATTTTAAAATATTTTGGAATTTCCTTACCTTATAATATAACTTCTTATTATATATCATGAAAAATCAAAAATGAAGAAAACAAAAATTGAGAGAGAACTGGAAAGAAAGATCACCAAATAAAATTAAATATCTATTTTTAATTTTAATAACTTTTGGTATCCTCATTATTATCTATATATAAATTTATTTATTATTTGCTTAATCAAATTTACAACTATACTCATACATAATTTTTCAAGGTATCTTAACCTTTTTTTTCTTTTCCTTTTTTTAAATTTTAATATTTGTTGAAATCTACTTATTATCTACGAATAATCTGATTAATAAAGGCAAATAAATTTTCTTGATTAGTCAAAATTTAGATGGTCAAAATTTTAAAATAGATGTGGATCTTACTAAAATTATGGATCTCAACCCATTTTAAGTTATGGGTCATACCAAAAAAAAAAACAAGTGAATATATTTTGATAATTGGGTCAACCGAAAAAGTGTGGGGCCTACAAATATTTTGTCAAAATTTAGTGGAATAATTCAAATTTAAATTTAAATTTAAATGCAAATCATGTCCATAAAATAAGAAATAAATTGCTTGTTTTTTGGAAATTAAAGTCAATTTTGGAGTATCCAAAATTAACCCTCCCCTCCTAACCAAGATTATTTCATTTTTATCTCTATACTTTTATACGATTTTCAATGACCCTCCCAGGCTACTCTTATTTTCACGCATACCCGCATACTATTTAAATTACTATCAATTTTTCCCCTACTAACACATTTGAAACGAAAAACATTAAAAAAATTACATTTTGGCCCCAAATTTCAAAAGAAAGATACAAACCAACCCTCCTAACACTTCTCCAAACTTGAGCGAATCGTTTCGATTCAAGATCATCAACACCAAATTTCTCCTAACACTTCTCCACCAAACGCGACTTCTTCGGACGAATCCTTGCCATTATCGAAATCTCCATGGTCCTTTCACGCCGCTCAAATCGATGATTACTATTCATACACAAACCTAATGGGTTCTCTTGGTTTGGGCAGTCGATAAAAAGCACACATCCAATAGAGATCTTTCTCAATATATATCATTCAGCCAACAAATCATGCAAAAGCAGCCCACCAATCATATATCTTCCAAATTACCGATTATGTGCTTCAAAACTACCCATTACATACCCCTCGGTGTTCGATTCAAGACCGAAATGACAAGCTGCGTTAATTGGAAAAGGCTCCGATATATCAATCCCATTATTCTGATGGAGTTCTAATGTTAAAGAAACACCCCACTTTCACTTGCAGTGTTTGCACCAACACCATTTGTTGATGATGTGACAAATTTTCATAAGATAAATTCACCGGCTCTTCAGTCTCCATGTATATATCGGGAAATTCATTTCTAAAGCATTTAGACAGAAGGTCTTGGGCCCGCTTGGTAGATGTGGATGGATTTTCAGAAGCAAGTGAGATGGCTGTAGACAAATGATCATTTGGCCCATCGATATTTTGTTGTTCCTCCATTTGCAAAGATTTTTGACCTTCTTGTGTTTCGAGCATATGTATATCTTCCATTATGGGCTTCCAAAGTCTCACCCTTATGTTGATGAACCAATTGGAAACCTGGTTAGCATTGTCAACCTTGATCACCTCAATTTTATATAGTCGTGGACGTGTTTAAATACAAGTCAAAAGTTTGATCCGACATTGAGCACCTTAAAGAGAGCTCTCTCAGTGCTTGTATATGTATGTGCACATTTGTGTAGTGTATGTGTGAAGTAAAGGCTACTAGAGCTAACAAAAAGTAGGGCACCTGGCTTCGTGAAAGACCAGTTTGTTTAACTAACATTAGCTTGTCTATATCAGTCTGGTGGTTGCCGGATTTGATGGGTTGGTCTTCACCAGCTTCGTAGATGGGAGTGTCAAGATATGGTGGCAAAAGATGCAAAGGAAGGTGTAGACGTCCCCGAACGTCCCGGGAGGAAAAATCCCGTTTTGTTCATTTGGGCTTACTACAGTTCAGACTCAAATTTCACGGTTCTGAATCTAATCCCGCAAAGTTCAATGCGAGATTGATAAATCACCAAAGAGTCCAAATCCGGCAAATCGTTTTGAAAAAAAAAAAAAAACAGATTTTTAGAAAGAAGCGCCAAACATAGATCGCTGCGATACAGAGTCGCCACCTAAATATTTTATTTTAGGGAAATTTAGGAAACCCTGACTCGTGCCTAAGGCCACGTGTCCGTCATCACCAAAGTTGTCTCGGCTCGGGAACTTGGGTACGATTGGGGAAGGTCACTTTGTGAGCACCCCCGCTCGCCCAATCAAAGATCAGCCTCTACTAACCATGATATCGAGTTTTGACAACATTATGTGCTCTTATTCCAGTTTATTAGCTTAGAATTACTATGTGATGCGCACAATATACAAGTATAGACTGGATTTTTTAATTTAGAACAAGGCATCGCACATCTGTTTATTTTGAAAATGAATTGAATTTTGCTACTCATAAGTAGGTTAAAACACGGGTTTCGATGAATTATTCCAACTTAAGCAACCCAACCTTCACCTGAGATTGATAAATCACCAAAGAGTCCAAATCCGGCAAATCGTTTTGAAAAAGAAAAAAAAAACAGATTTTTAGAAAGAAGCGCCAAACATAGACTGCTTCGCCAGATACAGAGTCGCCACCTAAATATTTTATTTTGGGGGAATTTAGGAAACCCTGACTCGTGCCTAAGGCCACGTGTCCGTCATCACCAAAGTTGCCTCGGCTCGGGAACTTGGGTACGATTGGGGAAGGTCACTTTGTGAGCACCCCCGCTCGCCCGATCAAAGATCGGCCTCTACTAACCATGATATCGAGTTTTGATAACATTATGTGCTCTTATTCCGGTTTATTAGCCTAGAATTACTATGTGATGCGCACAATATACAAGTATAGACTGGATTTTTTAATTTGGAACAAAGCATCGCACATCTGTTTATTTTGAAAATGGATTGAAGTTTGCTACTCGTAAGTAGGTTAAAACACGGGTTTCGACGAATTATTCCAACTCAAGCAACCCAACCTTCACCCACAAGCATTCAGGCAATTATATCACATAAGCAGTTAGCCTCATGGCAAGCATGCTATCATGGCAGTCACTCACACACATGCAAGGATGCTAAAGCATAAACACTCACCGAGTACTCCAAGCCAAAACAGAAACTAGTTAATAATCAATGCATGATCCTAGTTCATGTTAAGATGGCTAATACAACACATGTAAGATGCAACTAAAATAGGCTCGGCTATTCTAAGAATGGCATGTGAAATGTGGCAACTCGATACACGTATTCAAGTTGGAATTCAAATACTATGCAATTAGTATGATGCGCCGAGCCCGATGCATGCAATACGAATGAATGTATGCAAACATGCTAACATAAGGTATGCTAATCGAAACATGACCTAAAACTAACCATCAAAAGCAGGTAAGTAAAAGGGAGAAAGACGTGGGGTTGGAAGACATTCACACACACACGCACACTTATTACAAATTCGCCCTCTCAACGGAGGGTCCGAAAGAATAATACAAACCAAATAAATAATTAACTACTCTAGCTAATTAATTATTACAAACCCTTAATTAATTAACAAATTAATTACAAAATAAACTAAGTATGAAATTCAAAAGGCCACCGCAGCCCCGTCTTGAAATGATTGGATAATGCATGCTCGATTCGGCATGATTGGATGATGCATGCTCGATTCTAAGTTTGAACTTCAAGAACAATTCTGGAAATTCCAGAATTTGGCATGTCCGCTCAAGCGGGGTAATGGCCGCTCGAGCATGAAATGCTAGCTCTCAGAACTTTTGCAAACATGGATGTCCGCTCGAGAGGAGAGGTTTACGCTCGAGAGCCAAGCTGTGTGGTTTGGCTTTCAGCTCGAGCGTCCAAAGTCATGCTCGAGCGTAAAAATGAGGCAACCAGTACTTTTGCAGACCTAACGGGTCTGCTCAAGTAGCAAAAACCATGCTCGAGCGGGGAGTCCTGTTTCAGAAATTTTGAAAATATGTTTCGTGTTTCATTTCCCATTCTCTTTCATTTTTAAGCACTTTTAGGCATATATTGGGCTTTGTATATGACCTAAAGGGATAAGAAAGAAGCATAAGAGAAATAATAAGTTAAGAATGGATTAAATAACTTATGACCCATTGTGTTATGAATTATGTAGGGTCGAGTGTAAGGGCGAATCAAGCACCGGATCACTGTGAGTAATATCTTAGTAAAAATATTTTTGTATACGCATTACTTCCTAAATGTTGCCAACGTGGTAATTTCTAAATTTGTGAAATTGTACTATGAATGAGTATTCTATCTGTTCGTACCTGTAAAATGAATGTTGTGAAAATAGAAAATGGGCCTAAGGCCGTTCAGTATATTTGACAAAGATGTAGATTAGGCCGAAGGCCGTTTTTCATAATTGATAAATGGACCAAAGGTCATTTTGATTGTGAATACAGATGTGACCATGATTAAAGGCGCATCACCATGAATATGAGAATGTTAGACCCGAGGTCGTTTTGTAATGTAATAAGGAGGACCGATGGTCCTTGGCACATGGATCCATTAGACCTAAAGTTGGTCTATGAATGAGTATTGGATCCGAGGTCGTTTTGTATAGGTAGACCCAAGGTCATTTTGAATGCAATGGACCTGAGGTCATTTCGTACCTAGATATGACATGGACCTGAGGTCGTTTTGTACAAGGATATAACATGTTGGACCCGAGGTCGTTCCATACGTTACAGTCTATGCATTTTATACAAGTGGAACTAGTAGTTCAAATGTTCAAATTATACGTATGACTTATTCATGAACGAATCTCATTCATTAACCTCTTTACTCTGGTATTATTCACTGGGCATCAGCTTATTCTGTATTTATATGTATGTAGGTGAGCAGCAGGATGTCTAACCCTAGTAGTGAGCGTTGAGAAACCAAGTTTTGTGAGGTTATCTAAGGTCGCCTCATGCAGAGGCTTTGCTTTTGTTTTATTACTCTTGGAGCCTTTTTGTGGTTATGTAGTACAACCTTGACCGACCATGTATAGAATCTGAATTTTTGTTAACACTGGTTGAATAATCCTGGATGTATGTATGACATACTTTTTGTGAATATGCTTATGGTGTAAGTTATTATGAGTATATAAGAATGTTTGGTTAAGCCATGTAAGCACAGCTTTATGGACAATTCATAAGTTTGCTTCCGTTTTGGCTCTTTAACTTTGATAAAATATGTTTTATTTGGTTTGAAGCCGCAAGTAATCCCTTGATTACTAGCCGGTTATGACCCTAATCCATAGGGCGGGTTGTGGTCATGACACTAGAGGTCCATGCAATTGAGTCCCCATTACGCCATGAGTCCCCTCTAAGTCCTTCTATCACTTGGAAATGATAACAACTAAGTTAGTTGATAGTTCAGTGAGTAGCAACATGGATAGTAAATACAGTTCTGAAAACAGAGTTCAATTTCAAAATAAGATATATATCACAGAAGTTAGATTGGCATACACTTTTGATAAAGATAATCTATTTTAAAAAGTAGGTTTCTCAATTCAACAGTTAAAATATTCATGTCTCTGAAAAACATGATAAATGACATTTTCTACTTAAAACAGATTACAACATGAACACCAATAATTTTCTGGGTACCAAGAATAACAAGTAACATGCCTCATCGTTCTCAAGGCAATAAGTCCGTTGGATTCAATATCGAACCAAGAGTCATCCTCGGGGTGGCAACCCGGGCCTTTTCTCTAAGACAATCTAATTGAAGGTCACTTAGGCTAGCCCTAGGTCTTTTCCTTACAATCGTTGAGCACTAGAGTCATCACGGCCCAACCTAGATTTGTTCCCTAGTGGCCAGAGTTACCATACGCAGTGGAATAATTTCCCTAGACTAAAATATACAGATGGTCCCGATAATCAATACAATTTAGTTTGCAAAACATGGTAGTTCACCATTATAAACATGAGACCATAACAAATAGTTTATAGTATGCCAAGTTTATACATGTCTCAGAAATAATTTAATTACATTGATAATATAATAATTTATCAAATGGTTTAGTCCTTAAACAACAATTTAATTTTCCGACAGTTCAGAGTAGGGGAATATTTATGAAAGTATGTAGTATGAAACTACTCACCTGAAAACGGAATAATGTTATCCTCGAATAGAGTATAAATTCCAACTAGTGTCATGAATCAAGTATAAAAACTACACGTAACTACTAATTTAAAAATACTAAAGAATAAGAAACCAAGTAATCCCAAACTAAAGCGCACTAACATGGTTCAATTCAACTTACCGTTTCTCTTAAATATTACCTAAGCTCATGTTCTTCAAGGTCTAAAATACTCAAGACATGGGTTCAAATCGAAACTTAATTAAAAGTAACTTGAAGATAAAAAAGAATTTTAAACAAGTTTTTCCAATCTATTTGCTAACTTTAAAAATTACAAAACCCACTCCACGCTGTTTGAAAATTTCCAAAAACCTCCAAATATCAACTAATATATCTTAAGTTTCAAACCCAATTGGTTTCACTTGATTTGTTTATCAAAATAATTATTTACAATTAATTATATCTAAACATGTTGTTTTCTACAGCACTTTAAATAAATTAATGGTTCTCTTAGTATACACAAATAATCAATGCAAGGCCAAAAATTTAATAAATTAGATTCATAACCAGTTCTAATGACGGTGATTTGATAATTTTCAGATTTACCCCCAAAGAGAATAACACTTTCGAAGTTACTGTTTCACACAAGTTTTTTGGATAGATTTGAACGCACCGGTTAATATAGATTTTGACTCCCAAAAATTATAAGAAAATTCTGGCATGCAATTCAATATGTAATTAATCTACTGTAAAAATTTCAGTTCAAAATTCATCCATTTGATATGATTTCTTGATTTTTAAAGTTTATAGCTATGTGCAAAATTTCGTACTCAGAAAATTGCACTCTCAACTTTATGTACCCGTTTAATTCGTCATCAACTTCAAATAAAATATTAATCATAACTTTAAAATATCAATGATTGAAATAGTGCTAACTCAATATTATAAACTTATGTAAATCTGCTCTTATAGTATATAAACAAATCCTTAGCCAAAACCAAACCCACTTATTCATTGTCACAATACCTCATAGCCAAACCCAAAAATCCACCATACTAACCATGAAATCTCCAAATTAAACCACACAAATAAAGTTTCAGCATGATACTGGAAGTAAGATGAACAAAGATTGCGTACCTACTAGTCCACTTAGACTAAGTTAAGCGGCTGCTCCCTCTCTCTCTCCGTCTCTCTCTTCGTGCCTCACTCTTAAGGGTCATGACTGCTATGCATAGGAACTCAAGGTTGCTGCTATTGTTTTGAACCAAAAAGAGAGTAGGGTTTGTGTTTATTTTATTTTATTTTATTTTGTACTAGTGGTGGGCACATATAATGTGTGTGCAAGTCAAATAAATAGATAATTATACAACATATCTATAAGTTATATGCAACTTAAATGGTAAGAGCCTTATTAAATTTTGTGATTTAGAGTTCAAGTCACACCCTTCTCTCTCTCTCTCTCTCTCTCTTTAATTTTCTTTTTATTTCATATAATAAATCTTACCTCTAAATTAAAGACTTTTACCATAAATTTATTTTAGCTTTAAAATTAATTAAAAGACTCTCCAAATATTTAATTTGCATTTAAAGATTCACAGGGAAAATATTTGAGAATGTAAAATAATTATTATTTAATTATTTATTTTATTTGTATATTCGGACTCTCACGGTTCTGAACAGGCCCGGCCCTGACCATAGGCCCACAAGGCCATGGCTTAGGGCCCCTCAAAATAAGCCCAAAATAGGGCCCCCCTCCTATTATAAGTTAGTACAATATATTAGGTATGTTTTAAATCTAAAATAAATTAAAAAAAGGCCCAAATTAACTTAATTTTTTTAACCCATTAAAAGGCCAATAGTTAAGGCCCAGCCCAACCATTTGAAAGGCCCATTTTTTCTAATTCCTACGCCTATTTTCTATTAATCCAACATTCCCTGCATTTGTTTGATATAGCACACACCAACGGCATAGGGACAGAGTAACAGCAAACAGGTAAATTTTTTATTTATTTATTTATTTTCTATTCAATTAATTAAATATTTATCTTGTCTTTTGCACAATTAATTGTTATTATAATATTGGTATTTACATCATTAAGAATAATTTATTTAAGTTTAATAGTTCACATCACATAATTTAAAAATTTTGTGTTTTGTTAAGTAGTAGTGCTCTTGTTTTGAATTTTGATTTAAAAAAATATTTTGATCTCAGCACAACAAGCACACATAATTTTTTTTTCTATTCAATTAATTAATTTTGTTTTCTAAGTATTTTTTGTGATTTTAATACAAATCTTTTGTCCTTTACCTTAAATTTTTTTTTTCATTCAATAAAAAAAAAAATGTGAAGAGCCCCAGAAATTTAGTAATTGATTATCAACTTTGAGCCCCGAAAATCTCAGGACCGGGCCTGGTTCTGAAGCCACTCTAAGGTGTTACAAGTTCCAATCTCGACAAGGTGTTGTTAAAGATCAACCGAAACAAATACTTGCTCCAAATGAAAAGTCAAAATGGGTCAGGTTTTGACCCAGGCCACTACAATGCTAGTATCTCCAAATTTGTTGATTTAATTATAATGACTTTTACATCCAAACATTGGCTTGCTTTGCACATCATAACGCTTATATGAACCAATAAATATGTCTATATTGCACTCCACTCCACTAGATGGATGAATAATTTTGATACTCTTTAAAACATGCAGGTACATTGTTATAAAACTTAACTGAATGGAATAATCATTTTGCCTTATGGAAATTAAATGAGCAAAATCCTCTTAACCTTATGTACCAAAACATTCAATGCATAAGGATCTTATATTTATGAAATTTATGAAAATGGTTCTATTTTTCCTTTCTAAGGTTGGTTTCTGGAAAATACATATCATTTTGAATTTTATTGACCTCATAATAGTAATTAAACAATCTTGACTACGAATATGACAAAATTAATTAAATACACATTTTTGAGAATTCTCAATGCATCACTTTGATCATATTATCATTAATCACCCTAGATAATTTGTAATTGTAAAGGCAATCACTACAAAATAGGATATGCTATTGATGTGTTTTGTTATTATAAAGAAAAATTATGTGTTTATTTTTATTTTATTTATTTATTTTTGGATGGGAAAAGGCCAAAGCCAAATACATATTCTATTCTATTATTAAGCAGGGGGAAAAAGTTTACTACAACCAATTGTTTATATCATCACATAATGAGGATTATTTTTGTTTCATTTTTTTTTTTCAAAATGAGGGATGATATTCGTGCTACCAACCTGTTTTCCTTTATGAAATACTAAGAAAAATAAGTGAATTGATCAACTAATCACTCGTAAGCTCAAAATATAAAAATAAATTAATGGATTGGTGGTTCATAATTCATTGATTCTTCGATATTTGTTTTTGTTATTTTACTCTTCATGCTGTAAGGAAAAAAGTTTTTTTGCAATTGGAACTTGGAAGTAAAATAAGAAATTTTTTTTCCCATTCCATCAATCTAGATAGACACAAAATGAATCAATCTCACACACACACACACACACATATATATATATATTATTTTGATCTCTTTTGGTAGGAGAATAGTAAAAATCGAAGAAAACATTCTTCATCAAACAAGATAGAAACTTGATGCATTATATGAAAACATGTCTATTGAAGTGCTTAGAAGATGGAGTAGAAGACGTCAACTTTCAATAATTTCCCCAAAACACCATCTTACCTAGGATTGCTACATGGTTTATCATCAACCCTTACCAAGGCTACCAATTCTATGCCAAGCTATCGAAATTGTTGCTAGTGATCACAAAAATACATTTGACAAAACCGACACATAGTTGGAAAAAAATAAAATAAAAAAAACTATCTGCGAAAAAAAAAAAAAAGGTTGAACACAGAACTATAAACATAAGATGGCATTTACATAGTCAGTGTTTGACGAAAACGCTATTTCTGAAATGTTGTGACAGTGGCTAGATACGCAAAGATTAGATGAAACAAATTTGTGATATGCTTTTTGTGTTGTTTTGATAGATTTAGTGGCATGAAAAATTCCAATAGTGCCTCATTAACAAGACACCACAACACTCAACAATTAGTTAAAACATATGCATTTAATAAAAAAAAGAAGAAATGCACAACTGGATATATATTTCTTGTACAATTAAGATAGGAGTGTTAAACCTAGATAACACTCTTCAACAGATATCAGGCTACTTGGTAGGGTTGAGAAAGAGAAAGAGAGTCATATAAATTGGTATTCACCTCTACTTCTTCAACACCATGGTTGAAATTCTGAAACATAAAACCTTTTTCACAATGAATAGGAATTCTATATTTTTTTTTTCCTATTGTTTTTTAGGGGGAAAAAAAAACACAAAAGAAAAAAAAAAATAGAAAAAGAGAAAAAAAAAAAAAAAATAAAGGGAAGAGAAAAAGAAAAGAGGCTTCTTAGAAATAGAGCTTCAGTTCCAAGTCCAGTTCTGCAACACCATTGGCAACAACAGCCCTAATGTTGGGATTAGATTGCAAGCCTTGTCCAGCCCTAGAAACCAGAGTCTCCCATTCGTGCACTTCATGCTGATCTTCTGTCACATGTTGTGATGGCAAATCTTCTAGAATCATCGGCATGGGGGGATCATAAACCTGATTGTAATTGTAGTTAAAATTATTGTTATACATTCTAGGGCTAGGTTGGGCCATCATCATTGCTTGCGAAGATATGAGAAACTTGTTTCCATGACCATTTGTGGTAGTGGTGAACCCGCTTGCATGCATGGTTGCAACATTTCCAAAGCTAGTAGCATCAATAATAGTAGTATCACTAGCAGGTACTTGGACATTCATCTGGGAAGTTGAAGCTAAATGAATAGGGGCGGAATGATCTAGTCTTGGTATGCGAAGGTGATGGGTTCTTTTACTCTCTCTTGGCTCGAAGCGATGAGCATTTTGATGACCTCCCAATGCTCTTCCAGACTTGAAAATTTTTGCGCAGAATATGCATTTGTACTCCCATTTATTATTATTCGCCGAGTTAGAAGAAGAAGTTATTGTGGTTTGTAGAGACGCTGTCTCGCTTTGCATGGTGGCGAAGTAATAATTAATGGACGCTAAAAGGACTAATTGGACATGTAACAATGGGTAAAACAAGAAAAGATTAAAAAATAAAAAAAAAAAAAAATAATAATCATAGGATTATATAAGCAACAACTACTAAACTCAGTTCATGCTTAAAAGATTAAGGGATGAACTATTTATAACCACACATTGACACTGGGAAGTACTATCGGTGAGTGTTGAGATGCGAATTAAAGATGTAAAGATTTTGTTCACTTGAATAACAGATTCTCTAAATAAATGAATGGTTTTAATTTTTTCCATTATACATTGATTTTGCAGTGCATTAACCAATAATACCCCCCATCCTATTCCATCCCTAAATACCAAAAAAAAAAAAAAAAAAAAAAAAAAAAAACAAACAAACAAACAAAAAAATAGGCAATTCATATCAACAATGCTACATGTACTATTTGCACAACTTTTAGGTGTGGACAATGTTTATCCTCAGAATATTGTGTCACCTATAACACCAAATGTGGTGTACACATTTTTTAAATTATGTTCAAAATTTCGTAAAAAGAATGTATAAGTAGTTATCTCTCTACTCAGCTCTAATGATGAGAATAAGCCAATTGCTTGAACTTGTTTCGAAATCACGGTGAAATTAATTAATAAGCTTCATATGAAAATTATGTCGTGAACAAATGAAAATGGTGAAAAGACAACTTAAGGTTATTATAGTTGTACGGGGATACTCACACTCAACCCAAAAAAAAACCTCTCTTTCTCTCTCTAAAAACCTCCTCCCCAGGCCTTTCTTTGGGCTGGCCGGCCGCCGCCTTTGGCTATGGCGGTCGGCTGGGCTATTCTTCTCCCGTGCTTGTTTGTTGTTTTTACTTAATAAACTTGATTCTCCATTTATCTTCCCACCTTGGTGTGTTGTATTTTGTGTGCTGTTTCTTCCATTTTGGACTTGGTGTTTTGGGGTTGTTAGAGCTGATTCTTCACTCGTGCGCTCTTTTGCGAGTAGGAGCTTGAGGGGTGAACTCTAGTTCAGATATTGGAGAAGTATCGATGCTTAGTTTGGGCGGAAATATGGGTGTCGGAGTTGATCCAGATCTGTCTGGGTTTCATTCGAGCGTTCCACTTCGTGTGGGAGTTTGAGGGGTGAAAGAAGAAGAACTGGAGTAGGAAGAAGCACCGCCGTTGGTTTGGATCTGCAAAGGGGAGGTTGGGCGGTGTTGGTTGGTGTTTTGGATTTGCAGGGTGCGTGAAAGAAGTAGAATAGGGGTGGGTTTGGGAGCGATAGGCGTTGGTTTAACAAAGATGGTTGTGGATTTGGGAGCTGCAGCTTTGGTGTGGGTTCCGGTGATGGTTTGCAGCAGCCGTGGCGTTGAGAGATGATCTGCAGCAGGGGAGTTCGCAGGTGTGAAGATGGATTGTAGTTCGCAGGTGTGAAGATGCAAAGGGCGCTGGAGTTTTCCTGATGGATCTGCAGTGGGCGAGGTGTTTTCAAATGTGAAGATGCAGGGAGTTCGCAGTGTGAAGATGCAAGGTAGTATGGAGTTTTCCTACTGAGTGCAGCAGTGGAGTAGGGTGGTGTTCAGCAGGTGGCGTGCGTGGGTTTGGCGTGCGTGCGGCAAATAGGTGTGTGCGTAGGGTGGCGATGGGAGTTGTTAGCGTTTTAGGTGTTATGATTTTGTTTTCAAATTAGTCGGTGGGTTGATTAGATGGGTTGTTTCTTTTGTTTAGTTTACTCAGTTTGGTTTGGTTGTTTTGATGGGTTGAATGTGGAGATTCATGTATTTTTTTCTTTTGTTTTAGTTAAGTTCTTCTTAACTTAAAAAAAAAAAAAAAAATTTGAGAGGCTTAGGGGTTGGTTGTATGATTGCGAGTAGCAGTAGTAGGGGTATTTTTATACTTCCGAATCTCTCTCGATGCATTTCATCTTCCTGTACTTTTAATTTCTTGCTGTTAAATGAAATTTTTCTTTGCCGATCAAAAAAAATAGTTGTACGGGAAAGAAATACACATTCTCGTATAATCTTGTTGATCAAGTCTGCGCTCCTCCGTACGACGTCACTTTATCACCTGAAAACACAAACGTGAGCTAGCCGGCGGGTGTGTGCCGGAAACCTCTCCGATACCTAAGTCAGTAAGCTTGACAAATAGACAAAAGCTTTGTGTATTCAGAAAAACAAAGTTGCGTGTTACCTCTCCAAAGGTGATGAAGGTGAGCTTTTATAGGTTTCGTGTGGCACAATCCTAGTAGGACTCTTACTCTTCCATGTAGAGTCCTCCTAAGATTCATACTCCTGAGAGATAATGCTTCTCTCAACACCCCCCTCACTGCTTAAACCAAGTGAGATGGTTTTACCACAGCCGAGCTACCTTATGACCGAAGTAACATTGCCATGTTAGACTAACCGGAGTGACCAACCTATACGCTAGTTCGGCTCGCTTTCATCGCTTTCCTACCTCGGCTTCCCATACTACGAATCGAGCTATCCATAGAAGATACTTGCCGAACTAACTCAGATACCAGAAGATAGCTTCTCTTACTTCGCTAGAAGACCCAATCGGGCTAACAAGAAGCGCCTCTGAACCGATATAACAACATTCTTCCTTGACCAAGCTAATCGTGACCGAGATAACACACTTCCGCCATCGACTACTTGAATGAGGTCTTTTACTCGCTTTTCATACTTCGCCCACAATCGCCCATTACTTAGCTCGCCCAATTTACTCAGATAAATTACCTCACAATTGCCCTTAATTCCATCTCAAGAAGATGATAGGAATTACTGCATAAACCGAGCTAAAATTTTAGCTTATCCAAATGAGCTATAATCCTTTACCTATTCCTACGGCCGAAAACCTTTTAACTTCTCCAAAGAGCTAAAACTATTTAGCTTATCCACCGAAGCTAAACCTAAGCCGAAGTGTGCACGCCCGGGTCAAAACGCTCTTCAATTGCAAGAATCAAACGCTTCCTTTCTAGTGACACGTGGCGTGCTCTTATTGGCTATTCACAACAGAACGCCGCCTCAGACTGTAATTTTTGAACAGCTTCCAGAGGGCTTTTCATCAAAACAAAAACCTTTTCTCTTTCAAATCATCCACCAAACTATTCACTCTCTCCTCTCTCACTTCTTCGCCCCATCGTTTCTTCAACCTCACACCTCAAGCTCGTGTTCTTGCCGCCGCTTGCTTCCATCTCGTTCTTCTTCTCTTTACTAGGTAAGTATTACTTAACTGCTTTCGCTTTCCTTTATTTTCTCGTACTTTGTTCAATCTTCGTAGTCTGCTTTTGTAAAACACTTTTCTCGAAAAACTTAGCTTCGTGGTTTCGGAAAAATTTCATTAGAACCTCATGAACTTCAAGAAATGCCTAATAGAACACTTATTTGATCCACAATCACGTCCAACCGAACTAGGAAACTGTTTTTGCTACATATAGATTTAGGCAGACTAGAACCGAACTAGAACTTGTGCATGTAACAGTAGTTTCAATAGGTCACCATCTGATTCACATTAGCCGAAATAAAAACGCACCGAACTAGAAATCTTGGCCACGACCGAGCTGAGCCAGCTTTCTCAGTTTCTAAACCGAACTCAGAAAGCTGCCCCTTGATGCCCAACCGGAGTAACAAACCCATAGGTAGAACCGAGATAACCAAACATCCTGCCGAGCCGAGATAACAAACACCTTGTTGTAACCGAGGTAGATCCTGTAGTGCCCTATGTAGCCGAAGTAAGACTTCTCTTTTCTTGTTTTGTTTTGTAGCACGGTCAACGATTTGTGCTTAATACCTTGTTTTTCCACTTTGCAGACTTTAGGTTGCCCAAGCCATCCTCTTGAGCGCTCGACCGAGCTTCTGAGCACAACTTCTCAACCGAACTAATTTATTCTTTATTTATACAATAAATGGGGAAGTATAGGTTTTTAGTAGAAACCCCAAGAGGCCTAGCCGAATTCCGAAAAGATTATAACATTCCTGCCGATGTAAACCTTACCCTAGCTGAACAAGACGTTGACCCATGAGGGAATAAGGGTTTTGTGCCTTTCACCCTTTTATCAATAATAGAAACCGGACTACGATTTCCAGTCCAACCATTAATTTGTGAGTTTCTTAGGCAAACCAGACTATGCCCAACCCAACTTTCTACCAACACTTACCGAATCATAATGGGAATAGCCGAACTGAACCGCCAAGCCAGTCTCAACCTAGGCTTAGCCGAAATATTTCACCAATACTCCATAGGATCCAAAGACCATGGCTGGTGCTATTACTTGAGAATACGCCGTGGCCGAGAGAAAATAATTAAGGATACACCGGATAAAGACTTGAACGACGACGACTTTTTCTGGGTATCTGAGAATTTTGAGGACCATCAAGTCCATATTCCTGGCCAAAGAATAAATTGGAAAAAAGGAGAACCCGGCATACATACTTCGGTTCCAATTCATCCTTTTTCTTTTAATTCGGTTTTCATTTTGAACCGGACTAACAGTTGTTTTCTTTTGTAGATAAGGCCCATCTCATATCGAATTACGGCTACCCCAACATAGGTATTCTGCGTGCCGCACTACGAGTTAAGGAAAGAAGTTGGGCTAAATTGTTAAACTTCGAACCGACATATCGATACAGCGGTCGCTGAAAAGCGAGGGTGACTGACTTTCTTCTTGAAGAAGCACCAGAACCAGACCCATCCTTACCCCAGATCAACCTTGTGCCTCTCACCGCCGAACAAGAGATGGCAAAGAGGAGCAGGCTAAAGGCCCTTTTAACCGCAACAACTCCAGCCGATGCGCAACCAACCAGTCAAACCACTGAGACCGTGGTGGCCCTTCCATCCCAGCAGCCATCTTCTTCTCGCCGAAACAAGCGTGCCCGGACTAGCCAAACCGAGCCACGACTTGTTGATGAGAACGAGACCATTCTGCCACCAAGTCCTCCCCCAAACATTCAACCAAGCCCCCAACCAGAGCAATTAGACCAAACTGCCTCCTTCTCCAAATGGGTTCCCGATCTGACCTTCAACAACCGAGATATCACCGCTTCTGATTCGATTGTCACAGAGAAGGACCACCTGATGGCTTTTAATCTAGCCAAAAGTGTGTGCCTTCCAAAAGATATGGAGCACCACTACAAGCAACTTAACACCGAACTGAAGTCCATTCGGTCTTCAACCAAGTCCATGATCCTGGTAAATAGCTTTCTTCTTTCTATGTAATTTTTTCCAACTTCGGTCATCCCCTTAAAGGGAAATTTGCTACTCTTTTGCAGGCCATTCAGAAAAACCAAGTTACACACAGGAGGGTCATGGAACTTAGGAGAAATACTAGGGAGGCCATGGCAGAGGCCGAAGCTAAAACGGCCGAGCTAGAGGAAGCAAAAAAGCAGCTGGCCGAGCTACGTGCTGAGAACGGTCGATTGACCGAAGTGGTTAATTCGGCCGAGGCCGAAAAGCAGAAGGTTGCCATCGGCAAAGGACAAGTACCTGTGCCTGCTGGCAAAGATAGAAAAGAAGAAAGACGTCGAAATAAACCAACTGAAGGAGGCAATGAAGAAAGCCGAAAAACGAGGCTTTAAGAAGGCCGAAGACGCATACACCCTTCAATGCGATGCAGCCAATGACCTCTTCTTCAAGTGTGGCTGGAGGAGTGCGGTGGAGCAGCTCAGTTGTGCGCCTGACACTGAGGTCTACAATGCTCCACCGTACTCCATTCCAGTTTCACTGTCGCAATACGCTGCTGATCTTCAAAGGCAATTTCTTGAAGGATCTGACAATGATGAAGATGATGATGAAGATGATGATGAAGATGAGCCAACTCTCACTTCGGCCGTCAATGAACAACCCAATAATCAAACAGTTCGGTTGGAGCCAGTCATTGAAGACCTAACTGACGAGCTGCTAACTGACAAAACGCAGCCAACTGAGACCGAGGTTCAAGCTGAAACCGGGCTCCCAGCTCGAACCGTGCTCCCAGGTGACACCGGACTCCAGACAAATGCTGATGATGAATTTGATGCCGAAATTGATGACCTTTTCCGCTGATTTTTTTTCTTTTCAATTTGAACTTGTAACCGGGCTGCGGCCCCTCAGTTGTACTTTGTTTTTCACTTTAATGAAAAAATCTTCTTCTGTGCTCTAACTCTTATTCTGGTTTTATTTCCTGTTTAAGCATGCTTGCATTTGTAATGAATTTTCCATGAACTCATTTGCTCAACTGTGATCTCGGTTTGATGCTTGATTTCTAACTGCTAATTGGAATATCTCTAGGCCGATATACTGTATTCCGTTTTTAGCTATCTAACTTACTAGCCAACCACTCTTTAGCCGATATAACTACTTCGGCTGAAGAGTATCCAGTGTTGGTTTAATCCAGCCAACCACTCTTCAGCCATAAACTTACTTCGGCTGAAGAGCACAAAGAGTTGGTTTAATCCTGGCCAACCACTCTTCAGCCATACCCTTACTTCGGCTGAAGAGCACAAAGAGTTGGTTTAATCCAGCCAACCACTTTTCAGCCATACCTATACTTCGGCTGAAGAGTAACAAAAGTTGGTTTAATCCAGCCAACCACTCTTCAGCCATACCCTTACTTCAGCTGAAGAGCACAAAGAGTTGGTTTAATCCAGCCAACCACTCTTCAGCCATATCCATACTTCGGCTGAAGAGTAACAAGAGTTGGTTTAATCCAGCCAACCTCTAAGTTGGTTTTTCCAACCAACTTAGAATAAAGTGTTTTGGTTATTCCGACCAAAACGTCCTGCAGCCTGGATCCTGATCCTGGGCTTAAGAAGGGTCATAGTTGGTTATTCCGGCCAACTATGTTTACAATGATACAAACTTACTAAAGTTACTTTCTACTGAAAATAATTATGCTAAAAAAGAATCGACTTGTTTTATTGAGAAAGTAAAAAATTACACATACTTAAAAGGAAAAAAGCTAGAAATAAAACAACTTGAGATTTGCTGTGTTCCATGGCCTGGGAATTGCTTTGCCGTCCTCATCTTCCAAATGGTATGCCCCTTTGCCTGCCAATCCGACCACTTTGTAGGGTCCTTCCCAATTAGGGTCCAGCTTGCCATCTCTTGGAACCAAGGTGTTTCCCATTACTTTGCGCAGTACCCAATCTCCCATCTTGAATTGTCTTGGATGCACTGTTTTGTTATACTTTCTGGACAACTCTTGTTGGTAGGAGGCGATGTGAACCAATGCTCTGTCTCTTCTTTCTTCCGCAAGGTCAAGTTCTAATGCTATGGCTTCGCCATTTAAGTCTGGATCAAAGTTTTCGCTTCGAATTGTGGGGAGGCCAACTTCTAATGGGATGACTGCTTCCATGCCATAGGCTAAGGAGAATGGTGTTTCTCCTGTTGATCGTCGATGCGTGGTGCGGTAAGCCCATAAAACATGGGGGAGCTCTTCTGCCCATTTGCCTTTTGCTCTCTCTAACCTCTTCTTCAATCCATCCAAGACTACCTTGTTTGATGCCTCTGCCTAACCATTTGCTTGGGGATATGCCGGTGTAGAATTGTAGAACTCTATCTTGTATTCTTCACAAAAGCCTCTGAAAATTCTGCTGTCGAACTGAGTGCCGTTGTCTGAGATTCATGCCCTTGGAATGCCAAATCGAGTGATGATATTCTGCCAGACAAACTTCTTTACATCTTTCTCCTTGATTGACGCCAAGGCTTCTGCTTCCACCCACTTTGTGAAGTAGTCGGTTGCGGCAAGAAAGAACTTCCTGTTGCCTGGTGCTGTTGGAAGTGGGCCTACTATGTCCAATCCCCACATTGCGAAGGGCCATGGGCTAGTTAAAGGTAGAAGTTCTCTGGCAGGTTGTTGTATTTGGTGTGCGAATTTTTGACACTTGTCGCACTTTTTAACATACTTTTCTGAATCCGCTTGCATGTATGGCCACCAATATCCTTGTGAAATTGCTCTGTATGCTAGTGATCTTTCTCCTTGATGGCTGCCACATACACCCTCATGTATTTCGAATAGGAATGCGTCTACTTTGCTGGGGTGAACACACTTCAAGTAAGGTCCTGAGAATGACTTCTTGTATAATGCCAAGGATGGGGAGAGCTAAAATCACTGCGACTTTGCTCTTATTCTGTTGGCTTCTTTTTTCTCTTCTGGTAAGGTGTCGTCTTTCAGGAACAGTATGATGGGATCCATCCAAGAAGGGCCTAACTCTGTACAACATACCTCTTCTGCTTCTGGGTCTTCAATGCTTGGTCTGGGCAGGTAGTCGATTAGTAGTGGGTGAGGGATGGAGGTATCTGCTATTGAGGCGAAGCCTGCGAGTTCGTCTGCTCTGCTGTTTTCTTCTCTGCCGATCTGTTCTATCCTCACCATTTCAAACTTTTTTATCTCTGTTTTGACCAATTCTTGGTACTTAGCCATTCTATCATCCTTTGCCTCGTAGTCGCCAGATATTTGGTTAACCACCAGCTGCGAGTCGCTGTAAACCATTAGCTCGGTGGCCTTCATGTAGAATGCTGACTTGAGACCTGCTAGAAGCGCTTCATACTCCGCTTTGTTGTTTGATGTTGGAAAACCAAGGTTAATTGCCTACTCCACTACTAGGCCGTCTGGAGAGATAAGGACTATGCCAAGTCCTGCTCCATGTTGGTTGGATGCTCTATCCACGAAGAGCTTCCACATCTCTCCTACGAACAATTTCCAGCAAGTAAAGGGATCATATGATGCCTTAGGATCTTCCTTGTTGCTGGGGTCTTCTTCAAGGTCTATGCTTGCTGTTTGTCCCTCGCCATCTGGTTGTACCAAGCCTTGTCTTGTTGGTGAGTCCTGACTTGGTGTAGCATGGTTTGCTTCTTCATTCCTTTCTTTACTTTGGTCTACCTTAGGGCCTGACTGAGTAACCAGCACTAGGGGTTGCGTTATTCCGACGTCAACTTCCATCCCTAGTTCAGTTGTTTCAGTTAGGTCGATTGGGCAGATGTGATGACTTCCTGGTGTGAATTCTGCGACAAAATCTGCCAACGCTTGTGCTTTTATTGCGGTCCTAGGTTGGAACTTGATGTTGTATTGTCCCAACTCTACTGCCCACTTCAGAATTCGCCCAGAAAAGTTCGCCCTTTCAAATAAAGCCTTTAATGGGAAGGCTGTGAGAACAACTATGGTGTGGGCGTGAAAGTAATGCGACAACTTCCTTGAGGCCATCATCAAGGCCAATGCCAGTTTCTCCAGTGGCAAGTACCTTGTTTCGGCGCCCAGTAATGTCTTGCTGACATAGTAGATGGGAAGATGTTGGATTCCTTCTGCGCGGACCAACACTGCGCTAATTGCATGCTGCGAGACTGCCAGGTATAAGAAGAGTTCTTCTCCAGGGATTGGGGTTACAAGTAGTGGTGGAGAAGACATGTATTCTTTTAGGCTTTCCAGTGCGTGGTCGCATTCTTCGTCCCACTCAAACTTAGCCTTTAGTGCATGGAAGAATGGTCGTAGTCTGTCTGACGACCGGCTTATGAACCGATTGAGCGCCGTCGCCATGCCGGTGAGATGCTGTACTTCCTTTACTAAGTTTGGTCTCTCCAGGTCCTGGATAGCCTTGATCTGGGATGGGTCTGCCTCAATACCCCGGTTGGTCACCAGGAAGCCCATGAATTTGTCAGATCCTACTCCGAATGCGCATTTCAACGCGTTGAGGCGTAACTTATGCTTCTTCAAGATCTGAAACATCTTACCTAGGTCTTTGAGATGGTCATTCTCATCTTTGCTCTTGACCACCATATCGTCGATGTACGCCTCCATTGTCTTGCCTAACAATGGTTCGAACATCTTTGTGACCATCCGTTGGAATGTCGCCCCTGCATTCTTTAGGCCAAAGGGCATGACCTTGTAGCAGTATACTCCTCTTGGCGTGGTGAAGGATGTGACCTCCTGGTCTGGTTCGTGCATGGCAATTTGGTGGTAGCCTCTGTATGCGTCCAGAAAGCTGAGTTGGTTGTGCCCCGCCGTTAGGTCTACCAATTGATCTATTCTTGGTAGAGGAAAGCTGTTTTTTGGGCATGCCTTGTTGACTGTCTTGTAGTCGACGCAGACGCGCCACTTGCCGTTCTTCTTCGGCACTACGACTGTGTTGGAGATCCATCTGGGGTAGTGCACTTCTCTGATTGCCCCAGCCTCCAACAGGTTTCCTACTTCTTCCGCTACTATCTCGGCATGGTGGAGTGCCGATCTGCGGGTGCGTTGGATGATTGGTCTAGCGGATGGGTGGACGTTGAGTTGGTGGCGGATAAAGTTGGGGTCAATGCCTGGCATGTCGTATGGTGTCCAGGCGAACACTTCGATGTTGGAAGTCAAAAATTTCAAGACCTCCAATCTCTCGGTGCTGGACAACGACGAACCGAGCAAAAAGACCTTATCCGGGTTCTTTTCGTCTGTTCTTACCTCCACCAAGTCTTCCACCGCTTTCTGGCTAGCCGCTTTGCCAACATCTGTGAATAGTTCATTACTCTCTGGTTTCTCCACCGAATGAACGTATCCTTTGGCAGCGCGGCTGCCATTTATTGTGACGAAGCACTGTTTTGACATGATCTGGTCTCCATAGACTTCTTCTATTACTCCGGTGTCGTTGGAAAACCGCATCACTTGGTGGTAGGAGGATACCACCGAGCGCATGGCATGCAGCCATGTTCTGCCCAAGATGATGTTGTAAGTGGAGGGGACCTTCAACACCCAGAACTCCACTTGTTTTGTCACACTCCCTGCTCTGACCGAGAGGATTATTTTGCCGACAGGCCATTCTGGCATGGAGTTGAATCCAATCAGGGGAGATACGGCGGGTGCCAAGTCTTTATCTTGCAACTTCAATTGTTTAAAGGTTTCGTAGTACATGATTTCACATGAACTACCCTGGTCAAACAGAATCCGCTTGACGTCAAAATCCTTGACTCGGAGAGTGACGACCAGAGCGTCATTATGAGGGCAATATATCCTCGCCAAGTCTTTATCCGAAAAAGACATGATGTTTGTAGCCTCAGTCTTCCCCCTTTTGACCGCAGGTTGGGCACTTAGCACTTCTCTCAAGTGTTCAGCCTTTTTAATTGATCCTCTGAGCTCGCATACACGCTCAGGTTCAAAGACTCCATGTATTACGTTGATTATGCCTTGAGGTGGGGCGTCAATTGGCATACCATTGGGGTTATTATGGTCTGAGGGTCAAGCGCCTCCTTCGATGTATTTATCCAGGTGGCCAGCCGTCACTAACTCCTCCAAGTGCTGTCTCAATGGCGTGCAATTCTCAGTGCGGTGCCCCTTTTCTTTATGAAAGGTGCACCGTGACTTGTCGTCGTAGTCCTTCTGAGCCTCGCCTAGCTTGGCTGGCCACTTGACGAAAGGCTCGTCTCGAATCTCGCTAAGTATTCGGTAGATCGGTTTTTTGAAGACCGTAGTTATGGCAGTGCGGACTCTCAACCATCTTTTGTCCTGGTCTTCTCCGTTGTTTCTTCTGCCACATCCGTTTTTGTTCGAACGGTCTACCGTGTTGACCTTTGCTGAGGTTTTCTTTTCTAGTGTTGTGGTCGCGCCAGATTTTGCTTTGGCATGCGCACCATCCTCTTCTACCCTGATGTGCTGATGCACTCTTTCCATCAGGGCTTTCATGGTGAGGGGCAGTGTCATGGTAATTGAGTCCCTTAGTCTGTTGCCGATTGGAAGGCCCCTTTTATACTGTGCAATGGCGAGATTGGTGGGGCAGCCCCCAATCTGGTTGAAGGTCTCCCAGTAGCGACTGTTGTACGATCTTAGGGTCTCCTTATCGCCCATGTCGATGGAGAGTAGCTGATCGATCTCCACCGGAGTTTTAGTGTTTGTTTGGAACCTTGTCACGAACGCCTCTGCCAATTGCGCCCAGGAGGCTATGCTGCCCTCTGGAAGTTTCTCAAACCAAGTTAGGCCTAGGTCGCCAAGGCTCGAGGGGAATAGGATGCACATCAGGGCCTCGTTGCGTCGATATACCGCCATAACCTGGCGGAAGTGGCTCAGGTGTGAGTAGGGATCCGTCTTTCCTTCGTACGTGGTTGTAACAACGCCCGCGGGGGACCTCGCTACAGTTCGGACTCGATTTTTGTTGCGGTTCTCAAACTTGAACCAAAGAGTCCAAATCTGGCAAATCGTTTTGAAGAAAAACAGATTTTTTGAAAGAAGTGCCAAACATGGACTGCTTTGCCAGATAACAGAGTCGCTACCTAAATATTTTAAAATGGGAAATTTAGGAAACCCTGACTCGGTGCCGAAAGGCCACGTGTCCTTCATCACCAAAGTTGGTTCGGGAACTTGGGTACGATTAGGGAAGGTCACATCGTGAGCACCTTCTCGCCGGCCAAAGACCGCCTCTACTAACCATGATATCTGCTTTTGAAAACATTGTATGCTCTTCTCGATTATTAGCCTAGGTTACTATGTGATGCTCGCAAAGAAACAAGTATAGACCGAATCGCTCGAATTGGAACTAAACATCTCATGTTTGTTTGTGAAAGATGGTTTGCTACCCGCAGTAGGCTTAAAATCTGATTTAGCCACAATCTAGGGGGCTTAACAAACAATTGATGAATTGCTCCAATTCAGATAACTCAACCTCTACCCACAGGCATTCAAGGCAGTTATATCACATAAGCATGTAGCCTCATGGTAAGCATGCTATCATGGCAACACTCACACGCATGCAAGGATGCTAAAGCGTAAAACTTACAGAGTACTCCAAGCCAAAACAAAAGCTGATTAGAAATCATGCATGATCCTAAAAATATACAAAAATGCCTAATGCAACACATGCAAAATGCAACTATAGCGGGCTCGGCTATTCTAAATATGGCATATGAGATGCAACAGCTATCAAGTACTCAACTTGGAATTGAAATACAGATGCAGTTTGTATGATGCGCCGAGCCTGGTGCGTGCAAAACAGATGAATGATGCAAACATGCTGTCATACTGTTATGCTAATTGAAATATGCCCTATATCTAACCATTGTAAGCGGATAAATAAAAGGGAGAAAGAAATGGGGGTTGGAAGACATACATCGCACTCACACACCCTTATTACAATTATTGCCCTCGCGCAGAGGGTCCGGATAAAATAATAATACAGTCCCAAATGAAAGAATATACAGTCCGAAATGTACAGTCCGAATATTACAAATCTCTAATTTAATTAACAGATTAAACTAGGAAAGTCAGAATGGCGTGCAAGCCGTGGACCGCTTGCTTCGATAGATGCCGTCATTGGCCGCTCTTGCGGAAATCCAATCGATGCCCCAATCACCTCGCTTGCATATTTCTCGAAATGCGCTTGACCGGAAAAGTTGTTGATTCTCGATTTTCTTTGTGACAGAGAGCGTGAAAAGGGCATAGCAATGTATTTCACAAATATATGCATGCCTCGATCCTCGTACACCAATCACACATACCGATGCATGATGGCCGAGGAACCGGATTGCACAACTCAATATAGGGATGAATACATATGAATGCTATAACAAAGCCCAACTCCATCATGGGTAATCCGGAGTGTCGGTGACTTGGGAATTGAGACCCGTTCCGTTACTCGGAGTACAAAACGCGTCTCGTTTCTCGTGCCAAATGCATGGTATGCATGGAATGCAACTAACAGATAATATAGCATGCACAATGCCATGAAAATGAGTAACCTCGAAATGCGTGCACACGGGCACGCAAACCGAGGTAATGCATGAATGCAATCTAAGATACAACCTAGTATGCACAATGCTGTGAAAATGAGATGAAAATGAGACGCCTCGAAAAGCGTGCGCGCGGGTACGCAAACCGAGGCGATGGCATGAAATGCAAAGCGGATAAAATAGAGTGCCTCGAAATGCGTGCACACGGGCACGCAAACCGAGGCGATGACAAAATGGAAATCGGATACAATCGAAGTGCCTCGAAACGCGCGCCCACAGGCACGCAAACCGAGGCGATGATGAAATGAGAAAATCAGATAAGACCGAAGTGCCTCGAAACGCGTGCCCACAGGCGCGCAAACCGAGGCGATGATGAAATGAGAAAATCGGATACAACCGAAGTGCCTCGAAACGCGTGCCCATAGGCGCGCAAACCGAGGCGATGATAAAATGAGAAAATCGGTAACTGGCAGCCAAACGCGCGTGCCCACAGGCGCGCAAACCGAGGCGATGATAAAATGAGAAAATCGGATAAGACCGAAGTGCCTCGAAACGCGTGCCCACAGGCGCGCAAATCGAGGCGATGATGAAAGAATGAAAATCGGATAAAACCGAAGTGCCTCGAAACGCGTGCCCACAGGCGCGCAAATCGAGGCGATGATGAAATGATGAAAATGACACACGTAATGCCGCGATGGACTTACACCAACATGGGAGAGCCTCAGCTCACTCACATAGGAGGCCGTCGGATAAAAACGAAGGTGCCTCGAAGTGCGTACCCACAGGCACGCAAACCGAGGCAATGGATTAAGGCACGAAATGGCATGGGAAATGATATGTAAGCATGGCAAAGGAATTTCAGCACTCACAAATGATGTAAAACAACCCCGAAATGATACGAAATGACAACCGAAGCATGCAATCATCCCGAAAATGTGAAATTAAGCCCCGAAATGGCCTATAGCCATGCTATACATACAAAATATGATCATGGCAGCAAGAACAGTAGCAAGGCAGTCCCAAATATGGCATTTTTTCAGTAATAAACATGGCCAAAATGCAAGCATAGATATGGCAACAGAATCATACAAGATTAATGGCCAAAAGAGCATTACAATGGGAGGTGGTATATACAAACACCAAATGGACAAACTTTCTTCTACAACATTAAAGAGGACCCAAAAATAAGCATATATGCAGAAGATGGCAGCCTCTAAATCATAAGACAAACATGCTAGAAAAGGAAGGCAAAATGGAGCCACAAAAGGGTATAACACAAGACATGCAATAAATACATCAAATGACCAAACCTTCTTCATGAAACATGTAAAGGGGGTCAAAATAAGACTAAAACCAGTAGGGGTCGAAGTCCCAAAAACAAACACAAATAGGTCAAAAATTGCATACAAAATATGGCATACTTGATGAAATTGAAGGAACTAGTATATACAATGGCCAACTGAAGTTGAGCTCCTCTACAATGTTGTAGAGGGGCTCAAAATAAGCAAGAAAGCAGTAGGGGTTGGAGCCCCAAAAACCAACACAAATAGGTCAATTTTAGCATGCAAAAATGTGACAAACTTGATGAATATTGAAGGAACTAATATATACAAATACCAAATGGAGTTGAGCCCTTCTACAATGTTGTAGAGGGGCTCAAAATGAGCACAAAATAAGTATGGGTCGGAGCCCCAATTCTCAACCAATTAGAGTATAATAAAGGATCAAGAAAAAGCCCTAAAAGTTGGTTTTGAATACTTACCCTTGAAGACTTGTCTTTCTTTGCTTCTTGGCTTGGATTTGTGGCTTCTCAACCTCTGAAATTCACTTCCTAGCTGCTGGAATCAAAGTTGGAATGGTGAGGCTAGGTGTTGGTGAAGAAATCAAGCAAGACTTGAAGCTTTTTTGAAGGTTTTGACTATGGAGATTAGGGTTTTTGCTTAAGTGCTCTTGAAGACAAATTTTGTAACCTTGAGGAAGGAGGTGATGGTCCCTTTAAATAGGAAAAACAAGGTGTAAAAGGGGAGGGCAAAGCATCCAAGCTTTCCCTCCCAAAATATCCCCCGGATGGGGTGATATTTTGAGAAAAATATCCGGACAATTTGGAGCAATTTGGAAAGCAAGAATCTGGCCGGCCAGGTGGTTTTCTTCAAGGTGGCCGGCCAGCCACTCCACCTGGTCGGCCAGCCACCTACCATGGCCGGTCGGCCACCCCCAAAAAATGAACAGTAAAATCTCTGGCCGACCACCATACCAAAGTGTCCTCCCAGATGTGTAGAACAAGGATCCAAGGTTGGAATTTGGCAACTCTGAAGCAGGAGTCACAACATAGAGCTTGAAGGAGAGGCTCAAAAATGAACTGCATAATTTCTGGCCGACCACCATACCAAAGTGTCCTCCCAGATGTGTAGAACAAGGATCCAAGGTTGGAATTTGGCAACATTGAACCAAGAGCCACAACATAGAGCTTGAAGGAGAGGCCCAAAAATGAAACCAACAATTGCTGGCCGACCACCATACCAAAGTGTCCTCCCAAGTCCCCTGATCACAGATATGTAGCTTTGGTTGGAAGAAAATACCCCCAAGGTGTTCAACATTGGCCCGGAAGTGAGAAAAACGGGCTCCGGAGGAGCGAAACTGGTTATCTAGGATAATTGCTGACCTCCCACCCCCCAGTGATCTTCCTAGTGTTGAAACAGAGGTACCTGCCAAGTTTGAACAAAAACTAATGAGAAATGAACGTTCGGGGCCAAAACCGAGCAATTCGGGATCCGAAATGAAATGCAGTGCGGAAGTGGTGTTCAGCGAAGTGGGTATCTGCGACCCAGTGTCCTCGGAATGACAAAAGCAGAGGTTCTGCCAAAATCGAGAGAAAATCGATGCAAATGAATGCTCGGGGCCCAAACCGCGATTCGGTCCCTTAAACCTGAGCACCGAAAGTGGCATACGCCACAGTGGGCATCAGGCCCAGTGTTCCTCGGAACTACAAAGCGATGGTGCAAGCCCAAAGGAGAACTTCGGAGATGGTTGGGCGGTCCGAGCCGGCCTATGATCCAGCAAAGCAGGACTCGAAATGGGCAAAATGGCCTCTGACCACGAAAAGTAGCTCACGGCCACCGGAGATAGTCTCTGAGACCACTCCCTTCCCTCAGGAAAGAAAACAGAGAAAACCGAGTCTGGTTCGCAAATCGAGACAAGGTAGAGAAGAGGGTTCGGAAGTCCGGAGGCAGGGCGCGCGGCCACGACTCTGAGACTTCGGAACGAGCACAGTATGCAACATCACCGAGCGCTCAATCGGTGACGTCTGAGTCTTAAGGTCGGTCAAAAATGGGGTGTCTACAGTGGTGAATTTGGGCTGTAGAAAGCCTGACGGCAGGGGTGCATTCTTTATTGTCGAAACGAACGGTGAGGTCTGCAGCCTCACCAATGCCTTGTCCGTTGGTTCATAGGCAGGGCGCGGTATTGGCATTCCAACCTCGACGCTTCCGTGCGTCCGAGGAGCCAACCGCTGCAGGGCAGAAATTCTATGTGGATCACGTGCCCTGGCGTCCTCCCTCCATCGTGCCTTCTCTTTTAGGACGGATCGTAGGTCAAACGATCTGGGCAACTCCGTTTGTCTAGACCTTGTTTGGTGCGTATACGAGGGCCAATATATGCTTCTCTCGGTGTACGACCTCTCAGATCTCGTCCTCTTAGACTTGGAGTGACGAGTTCTGGAAGATCTGGATTGCGTGTCGCCTGTCCTGAGGCTCTTGTTCCTTGCTTGAGAGGGTGTAGTATTCCTACTACGACTTTCCGAGTGGCGTGGGGGCATTTTGTTTGTGCACCCCTCTCCTGTCGCCACTTCTTTTCCTTTTACCTGGCGCTTAAGAGATTCCATGTCCGCCGCCATCCGACGAATCAACTCGTCTTGTTCCCTGACGCGATCCTCCAGAGCTTGAGGATCAATCCTGCGCCTTTGTCTTTCTGGGCTTTGCGAACGAGAGGGATGAGGGCTGTTATTCCGCCTTCGTCCCCTTGCATCCCTCCTGGAATTCTGTCTTTGCGGCTCTAGGTTCGCCATGGGAGTGACCAAGGGTAGGCCTTCGCGCCTTGCACCCCCATCTGGAGTTTGTCTATCAATGGCGGACTGAGGTAACTCTTCATTGTTCGCCATTGATATTTGAGAGAAAAAGCTTGATCAAGAGGTTCTGTTCTTGTCTGAGTTCCCACAGACGGCGCCAATTGTACGGGAAAGAAATACACCTTCTCGTATAATCCTGTTGATCAAGTCTGCGCTCCTCCGTACGACGTCACTTTATCACCTAAAAACACAAACGTGAGCTAGCCGACGGGTGTGTGCTGGAAACCTCTCTGATGCCTAAGTCAGTAAGATTGACAAATAGACAAAAGCTCTGTGTATTCAGAAAAACAAAGTTGTGTGTTACCTCTCCAAAGGTGCTGAAGGTGAGCTTTTATAGGTTTCGTGTGGTACAATCCTAGTAGGTAGAGTCCTCCTAGGATTCATACTCCTAAGAGATAATGCTTCTCTCAACACCCTGTTCACAGCTTAAACCAAGTGAGATGGTTTTACCACAGTCGAACTACCTTACGACCGAAGTAACATTGCCATGTTAGACTAATCGGAGTGACCAACCTATACGCTAGTTCGGCTCTGCCTTACTGTTTCCTACCTCGGCTTCCCATACTACGACCGAGCTATCCATAGAAGATACTTGCTGAACTAACTCAGGACAGTCAGGAAGATAGCTTCTCTTACTTCGGCTAGAAGACCCAACCGACTAGTAGTAGCTCCTGAACCGATATAACAACATTCTTCCTTGACTGGGCTAATCGTGACCGAGATAACACACTTCCGCGACCGGACTACTTGAATGAGGTCTTTTTACTTTGCTTTTCATACTCCGGCCCACACCGGCCCATTACTTAGCCTGGCCCAATTTACTTGTATAAATTACCCTCGCAATAGTCTTTAATTTGCATTCATTAAATGGGCAATTATATTTAATAAGGTACCATTTAACTAACAAGTATAAGTGAAATAAATGCTCAAAAAACCAAACACATCATTCACAATTTGTAAGTTGGGCTCCCAATGACTACATGAATGCAAGCTGTCACATAGAGGAGTGAGCAAATTACGACATTAATATATACTCACTTAAAAAGTTTGCATCTATGTTTGTATATTTTCCCATTAATACCATCATAAATATATGAATACTATGATAAGAAATGGAAAAAAATCAATGACTTAAAAACCATGGTGTTATTAAGTCATTTTAGTTCTCAATAATATTACGTGAAAGGCTTCATACAAATTTGTATGTCAAATTGGAGAATTTATGACTACTATGTTAAATGGAATACTCTAATAAATGAACATATTTTTAGAAGTTGATTTCATCGTTAGGTCACTAATAGTATTCTAAATGTCATTGCTACTTCCATGAAACTCTGCACAAGTGCTTGAAATGCCATATATTTTATGCATAATACAATAGAATTTACATACATAACTTAGATACACAATGATGTGATGGATTGCAATTTTTTCTGTAAATCATTTTTCATATTTAATTGTTAGTGTCTCAGCCTTGTTTGATTTCTATGAATCCAAATGAAGTCAATCTTACATTCACATATTTATTAAAGAAGAAGAAGAAGATCTAGCTCTAATTTAAACAACCATTAGTATCCATCCTACAAACTGAGAAGTAATGTAGCGCCTCAACTTTTGAACCGTTAATAAATTAAATAAACCTCAAATTTACAATTCCATATAACTAATAACCTCAAATATACCAATTATGTCCGAAATATTTACACAAATTTGTCCAAACATATAATTTATACATTTGTCTCCAAAAATAATATAAAGTGTTGGGTCTCAAAATATCCAACTTAGTAAATCTTTTAAGTGCTTCAACTCCAATTGCCACTAAATTTGCTTTACACCTATAAAATAAATTAACTCGGGAAGTATACAATATGACATAAATAACAAGGATCAGATAGAGAATAAATCGATAATGATCCAACAATTTACAACATTGCACAAACGATTCGATTCGAGGTAGTCAAGTAATTTATCAAATTGCACAAACAAATTAACTCAACATATAATAACTTACCCAAGACCAAATACCCGATTCTACTGAGTACATGACTGGTGACTTGCCTCACTCACCTCACCCAGGCATAATCGTTTATCTGGGCGTATTGGTGCAAGCTATTGGCAGGGTCCACTTGATCCATAATGGAGTATTATCAAGTCATTTAGTCAGACAAATCAATATTGTCAACACAAAATAACTTCACAGAAATTTATCACAAGACCACAACAATCAAACGTATAAATATAGGATGATTTCATACAATTTATCAAATGACAAGTATAACAAATGGAGTACAAATTGGAGATAATTAAAATAAGACTCTTTGCAAAGAGATTTAAGGGAGAGCATATTATATACCATCCAAATTACCTCAAAAAAATCTCCTCCATCACCAACACTTTAATCATCTATTATATTACCATGGATCTCCAAAAATGGAAGATTTAAAATTCTAAGGCAAAAGGTATTTAAAATTCTAAGGCAAAAGGTATGTAAGTTTTGACAAAAATTACAATTCTCTTCTTTTATAAAATTGATAACTCTCATTCTAAATACACCCAATTTAAATTCAAAGTTTGTATCACAATATGCGAGGATGATGAAAGAGAGAGCATGAGAGTTACTTACCCAAAAAAAGAGAGCATGGGACTAAAAAGGAGAAAGAAAGAGAGATTGAAGAAGTAATGTCTACTTCAATTTCGATGATATATATATATATATATAAGGAAAAATTGAGATTTGTTTGGAGAGCAAGTAAAGTAAATAAACAAATAAATAAACAAAAATGAAAAGATTGAAAGGAAGGGAAGGCATAGTCATGACATGGAGAAGCAAGGAAACCTTTTTGGGCTTGCCAATCACGTTTTTCATTCTTTTTTTTAATTTTCTTTTTTCTTTTCTTTTCTTTTTTGGTTTTGTTTTGTTTTGTTTTGCTCAGTAAGGAATAAACATAGTAAATATGATAGAAAAATCTATATTTAAAAAAAAAAAAAGAGATGAACGAAATATTAATAATGATGATACACTACAAGAAATTGTACTTTTGGCGACTAAATTTTTAGTTGTCAAAAGTAAGGTTTTTAGCCGTCGAAATAGTTTCCCAACTAAATATTTTGGTTGCTGGATTTGTCATGGGAAGATTGTTGGGGAAGGTATTGGCGACTAAAAAATATTTAGTTGCCAAAAGTCCTATCAAATGGCGACTAATGTTTTAGTAGGCAAAAGTAAAAGGTATTGGCGACAAAATAACTTTAGTTGCTGATGAGGCAAATTGGCGACTAATCTGTTAGTCGCCCAAAGGATACTAATTTAATTTAAATCATATCTTCAGCTACTAAATTTTTTTGTCCCCAAAAGTATCTACGGCGACCAAAGTTCTAGTCGCCAATATTTTTCTTGTGCATCTACATTGTTTTAGCAACTAAATGTTTAGTCGCCGAAAGTCCGATTTCTTGTTTAGCTACTACACAGGTTAGTCGGCCAAAGTCTAATTTTTTTTAGCTATCAAAGGTTTTGTCGCCTATGATATAATTATTATGTTTTTGGCGACTAAATATTTAGTCGCCAAAAGTATTTTTTTCTTTTTTTTTTTGCTACTAAATAATTAGTTGCCTGAACTGTTTTTAATTCTTTTTGGCTAGTAAATATTTAGTCGCCAAAAGATTTAATTCTTTTTTTGCTACTAACTTTTTACTCACTAAAAATATTTCACTCCATTTTTGGCCACCAATTGTTTTGTCACCAAAAACATCATTTTATGTTTTCATTTTAATAAAATTTTCCACAACCTGTATGTATCCACCGCAACCTGTAATAGGTATGCAAACAAAACAATATGGATATATTATCACCTATTCCATAATGTATATTTCACTTACAACCATCAAACAAAAAAGAATACATTTTAGTGTAAACTTATATACAAACCAACTATGTATATTTCAATTACAAATAATAACGTCATACATAACAAATACATTACTAAAACAATGTCCTCCATACACAAAAATATTTTTACTTCTATTCATTGTAATGACCATTTGGCATGGTACAAATTACCATGGTAATTTGTATCACGACAAAAGGTAAGCTATATACCATGGCAACAAATACAAGTTCCATGTCAAAAGTATTACGTACCACACCAAAAATTATATGTACGATTCATCCAAATTCCACACAAAAAGCAAAGGACGATAAAAAAACTTCCCAACTGTTCAAAAGTGTAAATTATCCTCTGTACAAAAAAATGGAAGATCCCCATGTCAATGCCAAAAGCTATCTACAAAACAAAAATGACACCCATTAGTTCCATATAGCATTTCAACATAAGACCACGCAACAAAATGTTAATAGGCCTATAAAGGGAATTTTTCGTTTTGTATTTTTATTTTTTGGCTGAGGTGGTTTCATCCCTTAATCATAAATATTTTGAAAATGAAATTAACATTATAGAAATGTCAGGAACCAAAACAACGCAAAGTGCACAGTATTAAAAGTCCATTAGAACCCAAAAAATGACAATCAATATAAAGTTGTGTAGCATATATATTCAACAGTTATGAGGAAAAATGTAGCCCTCAAAAATGACAATCAAATTAAGGTTGTGCAGCATATTCAGCAGTGACAAAAAAAATGTAGCAACTACAAAATTACAATCAATGTAAGGTTGTGCAACATAGTCAGCCCCGAAAGGCCTTTTTCGACTAAGTTTATGACCTTTTTGACGCCAACTCCCAACTTACGTATGCTAATTACATCCCATGCCCACAGGTCCTATTTGACACGAGGAAGCTATCTGTGGCATCCATAGAGTGGTTCGGGGGCGGCTTTGAAGTTTCGGCCCCACAAGGCCTTTTTCGGTTAAGTTTATGAATTTTTTTATGCCAACTCCCAATGTACGCATGCTAATTACATCTCGTCTAACCCCACAAGTCCTATTTGACACAAGAAAGCTACCCGTGGCACCCATAGAGTGGTTCGGGGGGTTGCTTTAAATTTTTAGCCCCGAAAGGTCTTTTTTGGCTAAGTTTATGGTGTTCTTTACGCCAACTCCCAACCTATGTGTGCTAATTACATCTCATCTATCCCCATAGGTCCTATTTGACATGATGAAGCTACCTGTGGCATCCATAGAGTGGTTCGGAGGCTGCTTTGAATTTTCGGCCCCGAAAGGCCTTTTTTGGCTAAGTTAATGGCGTTTTTGACACCAATTCCCAACCTACGCGTGCTAATTACAGCCCGTCTGTCCCCACAGGTCTTACTTGTCATGAGCAAGCTACTCGTGGCATCCATAGAGTGATTCGGGGGCTGTTTTGAATTTTTGGCCTCGAAAGGACTTTTTCGGCTAAGTTTATGGCGTTTTTCATGCTAACTTCCAACTTACGTGTGCTAATTACATCTCGTCTATCCCCACATGTCCTATTTGTCACGAGGAAGCTACTCATGGCATCCATAGAGTGGTTTGGGGTCTACTTTGAATTTTCGGCCTTGAAAGGCCTCTTTCGGCTAAGTTTATGGCATTTTTCATGTCAACTCCCAACCTACGCATTCTAATTATATCCTATCTATCTCCACAAGTCCTATTTGACATGAGAAAGCTACCCGTGGCATCCATAGAGTGGTTTGGGAGCTACTTTGAATTTTCGGCCCGAAAAAGCCTTTTTCGGCAAAGTTTATGGCATTTTTGATGCCAACTCCCAACCTACATGTGCTAATTACAGCCCGTTGTCCCCACAGGTCCTGTTTGACACGAGGAAGCTACTTTTAGCATCCATAGAGTTGTTCAAGGGCTGCTTTGAATTTTCGGCCCCGAAAGGCCTTTTTCAGCTAAGTTTATGGCATTTTTTAAGTAAACTCCCAACCTACGAGTGCTAATTACATCCCGTCTATCCCCATAGGTCCTATTTGATATGAGGAAGCTATCTGTGACATCCATAGAGTGGTTTGGTGGCTGCTTTGAATTTTCGGCCCCGAAAGGCCTTTTTCGGCTAAGTTTATGGCGTTTTTGATGCCAACTCCTAGCCTACACGTGCTAATTACATCCTATCTGTCCCCATAGGTCCTATTTGACACAAGGAAGCAACCCATGGCATCCATAGAGTGGTTCGGGGGCTGTTTTGAATTTTCGGCCCCGAAAGGCCTTTTTTCGGCTAAGTTTATGGCATTTTTTACGCCCACTCCCAACCTACGCGTGCTAATTACATCCTGTCTGTCGCCATATGTCCTATTTGTCACGAGGAAGCTACTCGTGGAATCCATAGAGTGGTTCAGGGGCTGCTTTGAATTTTCGGCCCCGAAAGGCCTTTTTCAGCTAAGTTTATGGCGTTTTTCACACCAACTCCCAACTTACGCATGCTAATTACATCACGTCTATCCCCACAGGTCCTATTTGTCACGGGGAAGCTATCTATGGCATTCATAGAGTGGTTCAGGGGCTGTTTTGAATTTTCACCCCTGAAAGGCCTTTTTCGGCTAAGTTTATGGCGTTTTTCACACCAACTCCCAACCTAATTACATCCCGCCTGTCCCTACAAGTCCAATTTGACACGAGGAAGCTACCCATGGCATCCATAGAGTGGTTCGGGGGCTTCTTTGAATTTTTGCGACATAGGTCTCTTCTATTGAACCTGGTATTCAATAACTATCATGCAGAATGAAAGTAGCTGCAGGCACATAGGCAATTTGGCAAAGGTTTATCTCCCTTAATCTATTTGACGAGTGGTAACTTCCACTTGGTGAGCAGTATCCCGCTGCATGGCCTCGATTGTCTGTTGAAGTTGACGCATCATATCCTCCATACTGTCTATGGGGTGTTGAATTGTCAGAACCGGTGTATTCTCTCTTTCTAAGGTGGAAGCAGAAAACTAGGCCCAACTATGCACAGGTGAGGTAGATAATGACCGTTGAACTGGTGAATGTTGTATCGGTGATCTATGCCTGACTGTCCTCCGTCTAGTAACCAGGGGTAGTGAAGCAAGCACTGGTTGTCCTCCAATAAGATCCTCAGATCGGTGAATCCTCCTAACTTTGGTCCAGAGTGCTCAGGGGGTATCTGCCTCGTCGGAAGCAATTGTGAAACACTACCATGCAAAAAGAAAAATAAAGAAAAAAGAAAACAACAATCAGCACACGCACAGCATCTCGGCTTAGATAGAGATAACACACAGTTGAAATCATAAGCTAGACAATCTGTAATCAAACACTGATTTTTGCCTCCCAAATTTCTGCTTGAAAACTGATACCCTCAAACTGATACCCAGATTTGCAACTGATACATACATTCCTGTAAAGACACATCCTAATAGCACATATCAAGCAAGTAAGAGCTAAAACACCCTTATGATGGGTTAGGGTTTCACTATCCTATTTTCGTTAGGAGCTAGAGATTCACTACGCACGCATGCGGTTTCAAACAATCCTGGATTCGGGTAAGCAACCTGTCCTAGTTTGGAATAGTCTCTATGGCTTTCGATATCCAACTAGGTCAATTGGTCAAAAAGGGTGCCTCAGCAAGAGCACCTAATATACCTCTCACTCCTAACACCGACAAGTGAAAGGAGGATCAAACGGTACAACGGTAGTCCAGATCCAAGGTTTGTGTTCTCATCATGGTAGAGCCCGCAACCGGTCAGCCTTATGGCACGCTTTCCCAAACAAGCCTCCGGCAAACCGTTCAGGAATAGCAGATGGCAAACACTGTGACTTAGGCGCACCTATACAAATGCAATGCAAAGAAACACATAAATGTGAATAAAACAACATATCATGAGTTCGAGTCAAGTTCTCTATATTCCCAGCGGAGTCGCCAGAAACTATGGACTCGACTTTCTTCGCACCCCCTTTCGGAGAGCTCGAATTGGTCCTACAGTTCGGACTCCTGTCACGGTTCTGAATCTAATCTCACAAAGTGTAATATGAGATTGATAAACACTAAAGAGTCTAATCCGGTAAATCATTTTGGAAAATCAAATTTTAAATCAAATAATGCCAAAATTAGACTGCTTTGTTAGATTACAGAGTCGCCACCTAAATATTTTGTTTTGGGAAATTTAGGAAACCCTGACTCGTGCCAAAGGCCACGTGTCCATCATCACCAAAGTTGCCTCGGCCCGGAAACTTGGGTATAAGAGGGGAAGGTCCTAAAATGAGCACCCCCCGCTCGCCCGATCAAAGATCAGCCTCTACTAAACATGATATGTTGTTTTTATAAACACATGTAGTCTTATTTTGGTTATTAGCTAACTTTACTATGTGACGCACACAAGTAAGTATAGACTAAGTCACGAGACTTGGAATGAATTCAACTCATGTTTGCTTTCGAAAATGGCTTGAATTTTCCACCCTCAAGTGGGCTAAAGCGAGGATTTGCCATCAAACATGATGGGCTTTAAAACATGATTTGCCACTTCGCAAAGTGGGCTTAAAACACACACTCGTTGAATTGTTCCAATTCAAGTAACAAAGCCTTCATCTATAGGCATTCATGCAGTTAATCAAGTATGCACATAGCCTCATGGCAAGCATGCTAAACATGGCATCATTTGCACTCATGCAAGTATGCTAAAGCATAAAACTTACCGAGTACTTTAAGCCAAAACAAAAGCTAGTTAGAAATATGCATGATCCTAACTATGCAAGATGCCTAATGCAACACATGAAATATGAAATTAACAGGCTCGGCTACTAATATGACATTTGCAACACTTTGATAGCATGCTTTGAAACATGTATTCAAGTAGGTATTGAATTTGCAATGCAGTTTGAATGATGCGTCGAGCCTCGGTGCATGCAAGACAAATGAATGATGCACGCATGCAAGCATAAGGTATGCTAATCAAAACATGTCCCTAATCTAACCATCGAAAGCGGTTAAATAAAAGGGAGAAAGAAGTGGGGTTGAAAGACATGCACACACACACGCACACTTATTACAACATTGTGCCCTCTCGAAGGAAGGTCCAAATAAATAAGCTAAGCTACACTAAGCTAAGCTAATTATTACAAAACAAACTAATTAACTATTCTAGCTAATTATTACAAATAGAATTGAATAACTAGCTAAGCTAAGCTAATTAAATACAACAAGACAGATTAAACTAATTAATTACAACACTTGTATTAATTAGCTACAACTAGCTAATAAAGCAATAAAGTGGCCTCGCGGGCGAGGGAGACATGCATGCTCGATTGCTTTCTCCTGAAAATCCATCGCTTTGCCTTTGGATGCCTTTGTTTGCACTTTCCTTTGATCACTGAAAACTGTACCAACTTCTAGACTGCTTCTGCTCCAACATAGGAACACTTTGCACAAAAATGGACTGGTGGCCAGTCGGCCACAAAAAGTGGCTGTCTGCCACCTTAACTGGCCGGTTGGCTAGTATAAGTGGCCGGTCGGCCACCTACTTTTCTAGAATTCTGTTTTTTCTGCAACAGAGAGCAACAGAGGCAAAGCAATGCATTTTTCAAGGAATGTGTGTACTGCCACCCTCCTTATCATTTCTCAAGCTCAAAGGAGTATGGCACTTGGCTCTCAAGCCATCAATCAAGCATTTTCATGCATGATGGCCAAAGAACCAAGCTTGTACAAGCTTATTGAATGCACAAATAAGACTCAAATGGCCACCACCATATCATGCATGATCAAGGGTGACGTCGACCAAGAAATGCAATACGTTTCATCATTTTGAGTATGAAACATCCCACATTTCATGTGTCTGGATTAATGTCCAATCCAAACACATGCAATGCAATACAACATGCGTATCTTGCTCAAATTTTGCTTGATTCATTTTGTTTACACATTTTAAATTACCGATTAATCCTTTAACCGGTTAAGGCCAATGTGAGAGTCCTCTAATTGGAAAAATGGCCTAAGTCACAAGTGTCTTGAGCATGAAAGAGGCCTCATGCTGTTGGTTAGGCGGAACCCTCAAGATAGAGTTCAAACCATTAGGCATGAGAACCTCAAGTTCACACTCAAGCCAACAAAGGGCTCAAGACCACTTTCAAAGCAAAATGAAAAGTGAAGAATGAAGGGAGGTTATAGACTTTTTAGTGCTGAAATGGCATGAAAAATAGTGCTACAACAGGCAAGCAACACATGCACAACATGTTTAAAAGCCAAAAGTACAAAACTAGTGAAGAGCACTATACTAGAGGCATGCAATATCAAGATCAAATGACCAAACCAGCTCAAAATAGAGCTAAATCATGCCAAAAAAATGGCTAAAACATGCTGAAATTTAGGCACAAAAGGCAAGAAAAACATGCTTGCATGTTGGCTCGCAAACGAGACACAAAACACAACTCTCAAAAGCAATGAAAGAGTGGAATAAGTGAGAGTGTGACAGAGATATATGCACTGAAATCACATGTTAAATGATGCTACAACATGCAATCATCTCATGCAAGACACATTAGAGGCCTTAAAACACAAAGCTAGTAAAGGCATTTGCACTATAGCTATACAAAGCATGAGTGATATGACCAAGACCACCCAAAATAGAGTTAAATCATAGCAAATCAGTAGCTAAAACATGCTGAGATCAAGTCACAAAAAGGTAGAAAAACATACTCACATGTTAGTCTATCTACACTTGCAAACAAGACACAAGGAGGGGAGGCCACCCCCTCCTATTTTGGACCTTAAAACATACTTTTTGCCACTGAAATTTCCCTGGAATTCAGTGGTTAAAAGGCCAAAAAAAGTTGTTTTAAAAGCTTTGAAAAATGGCACAACACCTTAGCAAACAAGCTACAAAAAGGGTGGACCACCCCTTACTCCAAAACAAACCTCAAACCATCATTTACAACCTTAAAAATATAGTTTTTTAGAGGTTAAAACCAACCTCAAAATAGCATGCAAAGGTGGCCAAACAAGTAACTAAAACAAAGCTTAAAAGGGGTAAGCCTTATACCTTTGAAGCACAGCAACAAACAGCAATAATTTTAAGCTAAAACCACTCTTAGAAGCTCAAACAAGGCCTCCAAGAACCTTAGCTCCAAGGTGAAGGTGTTTTGTCAAGGGTCTTAGTACAAATGTGTAGAGAAATCTCACTTTCAAGCACAAAATAGGGAGAGAGGGGAAATTTTGCTTTCAAAATTTTCTAACCCCTCAAATAGGGGAGAGACCTCCCCTTATATAGAAATGCAATCCAAAGGCTTGCTTTCATCCCTCTATACGCATGTGTGGAGATGGCAATCAGTGATCAACAGCTGGCACAGTTGGCAAAGAAAATATCTAAAAAAGGAGAAAAATGGCCGTCAGCCATTTTAGATGGTCGGCTACCACCTCATCCGAGCCGACCACTTCAAGTGGCCGACAATAGCCAAAAGTGGCTGACAAAGCCCTTTCCCCCTCCAAGCAAGAGGCACCAAGGTTTGGTCCAAAAGAAAGCACAAAACAATGAGGGTTTAGAGGCTCAGAGACAAGGCGTTCCGCCGAGAACTTCGGACACTCAAAACGAGCACAAACATGCACAATCATCGAGTACACAAACGATGACGTCTGAGTCTTAAGGTCGGTCAAGAATGGGGTGACTACAATTATATGCAAAATATTATACGTGGCGGGGTTGTCACAATCTCTCCCCCTTAGAAAGTTTGGTCCTCCAAACTTAAGGCATATGTACTGAAAACAAATCATACAACTTTGTCTCATTTCATTTTTCTTTTCTTTATCCAATTAACTTGATTCTCTTCACAGAAGGTCAATTTGTTCCCTATTCATCTAATGGTTAATAACCCAAATTGTAATTCATCATAGTCTATATTGTCAAAAACTATCCAGTAATGATCCGTGATACATAGTAGACCATATAACATTAAACCACAAAACATATTAATCACAACGTAATACTCTCATCAACCACCTAACTCATATACTTTTGTTTAGCTATTCACATATCTTCAAATAATTCACATATTTCCAAATAATCCACATGCCTCCAAATAGTTGAGAATTAATCACAAACGATATTCATGATCCTACTTATCTTCAAATAAATCAAAGTACTCCTCTATTGACATCCCATATGAAGTCTTCCAAATAAATTAAGTGTTCCATACAACATTAATAACAAATTCAACTTCTCGGTCCACCAATTTTCTTTGAACAATAACTCAGATATTCGTTCTTAAACAATTCATAAGCCATCAATATCAAATCAAATAGGGTGGGGAAAAAAAGTCATCTACTTTCAGAAGTCAATGACAATTCACTTAGGTATATGATCAACATTTACTTATCATACTCAACATTACATCCTAATAATCCATATCAAAAGTATTGAGTCAAATTCATTGTATAACATTTCTAAATAATATAGATCCTCCAGATGACAAAGAAATACTGATCACATAATATTAATCCCTATGATCAACTCATTTATAACCAAATGGGTCGAAATGAAAGAACCCTGAATCAATCATCATACAAACGTTTGTTCACAGGTAATAAGAGTGCTCAATAGTGGTCTTGGCAAATTGAAGCATTATCATCCCAATGGTTTTAACAACCACAAATTAAGTTCCAAATGCTTAAGTAGATGAGTTCTAAATTTACCAATAATCTATTAAACAAATGTAAGGATATCAATTCTAACTCAAGACTTCTTACATTCACTAGACATATTCTAATTAATCTCTTCTACCACAAAACTTCCAAACACATTCTTTGATTCCTTTGTTGGCTAGTACTACATTAGCATAAATAATCTGTGATTCATTATTTCTGTACTCATTCAAATTTTCATTGCCTATGTATATATATATATTAACTTATTTCAATCTTCAAGTGGCATTAAAGGCCTCGGCCATTTCCTCCCAGTTTCGTTTCACAGAGTCTTCCAACTTTGAGTACCAGATGGCCGCTATACCTGACAAGGTCTAGCCAAAAAGTGGCAGCTTCTGAAGTCTGGTGAGACCCATTGGTCTTAGGATATCAGAGAATAAATGCAAATGGACCATGGAATCCCAGGAGCCGTCGAACCGATCTATATACGACATCTTGAATATGTCCGGTAGAGTCACTGTGGAGTCTGTGTATCCATCCTCAATGTCAGGGATTGAATTCACGCCCTACACCCACTTGAAGAGCTTTTCTAGCTTGTTAACTTTCAATGCAGTGGGGTCAACCTCGAATTCAAATTGTGCCTCCATTTGGTAAACTGGTGCCTTGGAGGTCGGAGATGGGATCGGATCTCTCGGAATGCCTATATTCTCTTGGACATTGACTATGACCCCAGGTGCCGAAATTCCCGCTGGGGGTGCATGGGATGTAGAGGCTACTTTCGATTGTTGTTGCTGTTGTTGAAGCCTATCTATCACTTCTGCTTGGCGGGCTGCGACCTCAGCTTGGCAGGCTGTGACCTCAACTTGGCGGGTAGCATCTAGCTGCATAGTCTCAATGGTCTGCTGGAGCTGGCAAAGCATATCTTCCATGCTGATTGGGGGATGTTAAGCTATCATAACTGGTGAATACTCTCTTTCTGGAGTAGAAGTAGAAGACTGGGCTTGACTGGGTGCAGGTGAAATAAAAGTTGACTTCTACATTGGTGAATTATATTTGATCCTCCTCTGTCTGGTAACCGGTGGGAGTGAAACAAACATTGGCTGTCCCCTGACAAGATCCTGGGATCTGCAAATCCTTTTCACATGGGTCCAGAGTGCTTGGGGGTAACAGAATCGTCCGAAGCAATGATGAAAAACTATCTTGCAAAAAGAAATAAAGCAAAAAGAAAACAAAAATCAGAAACTGCACAACACCTCAGCTCAAACACAGAAAACACACAGTTGCAATTATAAGCTGGAGAACTGTACTCAACATTGATTTCTGCCCCAAAACTGATGCCCAAATGTGCAACTGATACATACATTCCTGTAGAGTTTCACTCTAAAAGCACATAACAGTTAAGTGAGAGCCAAAGCACCCCTATGATGGGGTAGGGTCACCTTATCCTAGCTTCGTCAGGAACTAGGGTTAGTTATTCAAGCAAAGTGTTTCACACAATCCTGAATTTGGGTAAGCAACCTATCCTAGTTTAGAATAGTCTCTATGGCTTTCGATATGCAACTAGGCCAATTGGTCAAAAAGGGTACCTTAACAAGACTACTTAATATACCTCTCACACCTAACACCGAGAAGTGAAAGGAGGATCAAACTGTACAGCGGTAGTCCAAATCCAAGGGTTGTGTTCCCATAGTGGCAGAGCCCGCAACCGGTCAGCCTTTTGGCAAGCTTTTCCAAGTGAGCCTCCAGCAAACCATTCAGGAATAGCAGATGGCAAACATTGTGACTTAGACGCACCAATGCAAATACAAATGCAAAGAAACACATAAGTGTAGATAAAATGTCATATCATGAGTTCGAGTTAAGTTCTCCAAATCCCCAGCGGAGTCGCCAGAAACTGTGGCTCGCCTTTTTCGCGCCCCCTTTTGGAAGGTTTGAAAAAAAGCCTTACAGTTCGGAGTCCCATGGTTCTGAATCTAATCTCACAAGTGCAATGTGAAACCGATAAACACCAAAGAGTCCAAATTCAGCAAATCGTTTTGGAAAACTGATTTTGAATAAAAAATGCCAAAATTGGACTACTTTGCCAGATACAGAGTTGCCACCTAAATATTTTATTTTTTGGGAAAATTTAGGAAACCCTGACTCATGCCAAAGGCCACGTGTCCGTCATCACCAAAGTTGCTTCGGCTCGGAAACTTAGGTACGAGAGGGGAAGGTCATGAATTGAGCACTCTCGCTCGCTTGATCAAAGATTGGCCTCTACTAATCATGATATGATTTTTATGTACATTATGTGCTCTTGTTCTGGTTATTAAGCTAGCTTTACTATGTGATGCGCACAAGTAAGTATCGACTACTTTGCTCAATTTAGAACAATTCAACTCATGTTTGTTTATGAAAATGGTTTGAATTGGCCACCTCAAGTGGGCTTAAAGTTTGCGGATTTGCCACTCAACAAAGTGGGCTTAAAACGTACATTCGTTGAATAGTTCCAATTCAAATAACAAGCCATCATCCACAGGCATTCAAGCAGTTTAGCATATAAGCATATAGCCTCATGGCAAGCATGCTAGACATGAAAACATTCACACTTATGCAAGTATGCTAAGGCATAAAAACTCACCTAGTACTCCAAGCTAAGAAGATATGAGTTAGTAAAATATGCATGATTCCTAACTATACAAGATGCCTAATGCAACACATACAATATGCGATTAATAGGCTCGGCTACTAATATGCCATCTGAATTGATTTAAATAACATGTGATTAAACATGTATTCAAAGAATTATTGAAATGACAATGCAGTTTGAATGATACGCCGAGCCTCAGTGCATGCAATACAAATGAATGGATGCAAGCATGTGATATGCTAAGCTGAAATATGTCCCTAATCTAACCATCAAAACCGATTAAATAAAAGGGAGAAAGACGTGGGGTTGGAAAACATACACGCATGCACTCACACTTATTACAACATTATGCCCTCGCAAAGGGGTGGTCCGAATGAATAAGCTAACCAACTAGCTACGCTAATTAAGCTAACTAATTATTACAAAACTTGAATTAATTAACGGGTTTGGTTATGGTGTGCAACTTACACCTTACACCTTATACCTTACACTTACACCTTACACTTACACCTTTTGTGAAAAATTAAACCTTACACTTACACATTTTTTGAGGTTGCACACCATATGCAACCCACTTATACCTTACACCTTACACTTACACCTTATACTTATACTTACACCTTACACTTACACCTTTTGTGTAAGTGGCACATGGTGTGCACTTGCACACTTAAGAAAACTCCTTAATTAACTATTCTAGTTAACTAATTACAAAACAAAATTGAATAACTAGTTAAACTAACTAATTATTTACAATACTTAATTAGCTACAACTAATTAATTATAACACATATTTAAGCTAAATATTTAAACGTTAAATAAGGTTGGAATGCAAGGGAGGCTCATGCACGTGCTCGATATCCACCCGAAAAGCCACAATTTTGCTGCTGCAAGCCTCTGTTTGCACATTTGAACACTGAGTATGCTACCCACTTCTAGCATACCTCTGTTCCACCTTACCAACACACTGTTCAAATTTCACTGATGGCCAACAAGGGCCGATCAGCTACCAATGGTGGCCGGTCGGCTTCTGGTGGTGGCTGTCGACCACTGATAACCTGGACTTCCTTGCTGCAACAGAGAGCAAACAGAGCAAAACAGTGTATTTCTCAAAGGTTATTTGCACACTTTGTCTTTTCTTTTCATGAGGAAATCAAAGGAGGAACAAAATTTGGTTCATAAACCATCAATCAAGCAATTTCATTGCATGATGGCTTGTGAAACCAATTGTGTAAGTTTAATAAATGCAAAATGAGACCAAAATGACTATCACCCTATCATGCATGATCAAGGGCAATGGAGACCTAGGAAAGTGGCACATTTCATCACTTTTGAGTATGAAATGTCCCATTTTCCTTGTGTTCAAATTAACGTCCGATTTGAACACATGCAATACAACACAAATGAATGCTTATCTTGTTACTCTTACTTGCCAATTTTGTTTACACATTTTAGTTACCAAATCATTCATTAATCAATTTGTCCATTGGTGAGTGTTTTCTAAGGTGAAAGAAGTGTCAACCAAGGGATAGTTTAAAGCATGAGAGAAGCCTCATGCCATTGGTAATGAACCCTCTAAGGAGGATTAAACCATTAAGCATCAGCCTCAATCTCAAACTTAAACAACCCTAAGGTTGAAACAACCCTCAAAGCAAATGAAAAAGTGAAGCAATGGGGGAGATTGTAGAGATTATAAGTGCTGAAATTAGGTCAGAAAAAGCACTAAAACATGCAATTAACTCAAACCAATGGTGGTTAAAGCCTTAAAACACCAAGCTAGTGAAATGACTTACACTACAACTATGTAGTACAAGACTCAAAAGTACCAAACAGCCAAAGCAGTGGCAAAACAACTCAAAACAAAGTTCAAAACATGCTAGACTTGAGTCACGAAAAGGTAATACATGGGGCTAACTAGGCATGCAAACAAGACACAAGAAGGGGAGGCAAACCCCTTCAATTTTGGACTTCAAAATGAGTTTTTTGCCACTAAAAAACCTCTGAAATTCAGTAGTTAAAAGGCCCAAAAAATTTGGTTTGAAAGTGGTGAACAAAGGTACAAAAGCTTTACAAACTAAGAAGTAAGAAGGGTGAACCACCCCATAATTGAAAATGGCCTCAAACCACCACCTTTAGGCCACAAAAATAAAGTTTTTGATAGTTCAAAACCAGACCCAAAGCAGTTGAAAAAGATGACAAAGCAAGTGTGCAAAACAAGTATAAAAGGAGAGTGTTATACCTCTTGAAGGGAAGACACAAATGAGGCAATAAACCAAGCCAAAACCTCCTCCTAGAGCTCAAAACAAGTCCCAAGCTACCTCACCCCAAAGAGTAGCTACTTTTGTTAACGATTGATAGACAAAAATGGAGTGTATCCAAGCAACTATGCACAAAATTGATAGAGAGAGAAAGAAATGTAGAGAGAGAGAGAGGGAATTTTGTTCCAAAATTGCTAACCCTCCAAAATAGGGGAGGAACCCCCCTATATATAGAAAAACAAGCCCTGAGCTTAGAAACATCTTACCATACACGTGTAGAGAGATGCAGCTCAATGTGGTAACAGCTGTCAATAAATATCTGGAAAAAGACACTGGTGGCCGTCGGCCACCACTGATGGCCGACTGGCTACACCAATGGCCAACAACCATGAGCCATGGCCGACAGCTTAAGGCGGTGGCTGACAGGTCACCAAAAGTTCCAAACTTGAAATACCAAGCTTTTGGTCCAAAACAAAGCACAAAAAGGACAAGCTTTGAAGGCTCAAAGACAGGGCGTCCCACCGAGGACTTCAAGCACTCAAAGAGAACAAGTACAATCGTAATCATCGAGTGCACAAGCGATGGCGTCTAAGTCTTGAGGTCAGTCAAAAATGGTGTGTCTACACATATGGCTAATTGACTAAATTTAACAGAATTAACAAAATCTACCATACACTACCAGATTACCACATTCATGGAAAATTTGATTTAATATGCCTAATGATCCAATGAATGAATTTCCAAAATCACAGATCTTATGGGGAACTATATCTGAGAAAGGAAGTTCCACAATAGCCTAGAAAGCTGCCATGGCACTTGTTTTCTAGCAACTAGGGGGGCAGAAAGATGGCAGTGGAATAACTCCCACCTGGGAAACAGTGGTTGGTCGAGATGGTTTATAATAATTTTTTTTATCAAATAAATATAAATAATTGTTAAAATACTACAAAAGAGGAAGAAGAAGCTATTGTACGGTTTCTCTTATAACAAAGGCAAATTATTGCAAAGTTGAATAATATGAAACTTAAAGATAGAATGAATCACTGATGAATGAAAGCATAATGTGAATGTAAATCATGGCAATATCAAGACATGTGTTGCTGAGTGAATAATAGGAAGACTAAAGAGAGAAAAAGACAAGGGAAAGAGAAAAGGAGGAAAAAAAGGGGGGAAAGAAGGAAAAGCAGGGGAACCAAGACAACATGTAAATACGCATACATGCGATTAAAAAAACTGATCGAAGCCAAATCTACAAGATAACATTAATTAGTTCTGAAGACTAGATGAGCTGTATGACGCAAGTTTTATGTTCTAGTTGAAGGAACCAAGTCTCTACAAAGGCCGAGGGGAGGCCAAACAAATTCAAAAAACTAAACCTCCTTCTTTAGGATTTTAATAGAAATTGTGATGCAGATGTGTTATGAACATAGATGAAACTTCCACAACCCAAATAATATTCTAGAAAAAAAGAAAAAAAAAAAAAAGAACATCAGAATAAACCGTAAAACCAAATACAAATCAACAATTACCTTGCCATGAGAGAGCAGCAACACTAGGCTGTATGTATGAGCAATTGCTTCATAGTTGCCAAGCATATTTACAGGAGAGTTGGATTTTGCCCAAACTGAAGAAAGCAGGAGGTTAATCTAGTGGCTACTCAGCCTAAGAGAAGTTACTTCCTGGTATTCAAAGAATAAAACAATGGTCATATGAGTCAACAATCCAAAATATATGTGACTTGATACCTATAACGAGTCTCAATTAAGGGCTAAAGTCAAATCTTAAACTGATACCATGTTAAAGTTATCAATTATGCCAAAAGCTTAGGTTGTTAAGAAAGAGGCCTAACAATGTATATTAAGCTATTTAACAAATAAGAGTTTCTAAACAGAAATGAAAATGCCAAAACCTACCAAATTCTTATTTAAATTGTATTTCTATTTCACACAAAATTGTAGGAATTTGAATTAGATTTGCAATGCCACTTGATTCACTTCAATCCAATGTTAGATGAGAAAGATATGCCCAACATAAGAAATGATATCAATGATGTGCGCTCGCACATCCATGCAAAGGTAGCCACAGATGCATTTTCGTGCGTGCGCACATCCAATTGGTGCTTAGAATTTTGGTGTTTTAGTGAAATTTCTTCAAAAGGAACAAGGAGAATGCGATGGGGGAACCCTAGGATAACCTAGGGTGTTCCCCTAGCATCTCTTATCCCCCCTTTCAAAGGGTTGGACTTTGGAGCAAGTTTTGTGTGCTTTTTGAGTGAAAATATTTGCCTCTTCTCCCCTTACCCTAGTTCCAAAAATACACCCTCCAACAACTCTAACAACTAAAAAATCATCTAAGGTTTGAAGAACTTGAACTAAATTAGAACCTAAGCTTGAGGGAACCAATCAAGAAAAAAAAACTCGTCTTTTCTTCGTGTGTTCTTCATTTTATTGCAAACCAGCGAGTTAGTCTTATTTTCCTCTCAATTTCAGTAATTTGTAATCTATATTTTTCAATATTTAATCATACTAGGGTGTCAGTCCATTATAGCATCATGTAGTTCTTTCATTTCTTTTCAAGTTTTATTCACTTTCCTAATTAGCTTCCCAACGCCACTTGATTCACTTCAATCCGATATCAGATGAGAAATATATGCCCAATATAAGAAACGATATCAATGATGTACACATGCACATGCCTTGTATGCACACACATCCATGCAAAGGAAACCATGGATGCATTTGCATGCATGCGCACATCCAATTGGTGCCTAGAATTTTGGTGTTTCAGTGAAATTTCTTCGGGAGGAGTAAGGAGAATGCGATGGGGGAACCCTAGAATGACCTAGGGTGTTCCCCAAGCATCCCCTACCACCCCTTTCAAAGGGTTGGACTTTGGAGCAAGTATTGTTAGCTTTTTGAGTGAAAAATCTTTGCCTCTTCTCCCCTTACCCTAGCTCTGAAAATACACCCTCCAATAACAACTCTAACGATCTTATCTAAAATAAAAGGAAAAAAAAGAAAAGAAAAGAAAAAAACAACAACAACAACAACAACTCTAACAAATAAAAAATCATCTAGGGTTTGAAGAACTTGAACTGAATTAGAACCTAAGCTTGAGAGAAGCAATCAAGAAGAAAAAAAAATAAAAAAACTCGTCTTTTCTTCTCGTGTTCTTCATTTTATTGCAAACTAGCGAGTAAGTCTTCTTTTCCACTCTATTTCAGTGGTTTGTAATCTATATTTTTCAAAATTTAATCATACTAGGGTGGTAGTCCATTATAGCATCATGTAGTTCTTTTATTTTTTTTCAAGTTTTACTCACTTTCCTAATTATTCTTGCATGTTTTCTTTATATTTATTAGCATAGCATATTTAGGCTTGCTTAATCATGTAAAAATCATGCATTGAGCCCGATTTGAATCATCATGTAGATAGTTTGTGTAAGGACATATGGGTTACCCACACAGTAAGATCCAAAAGCTTGAATAACAAGCCCTTCTTGTTGCAAATGCCACATCAATAAAGAGGCTACTAGAGTCTCCCTTATGGAACACATACTTCAAATTCCAAGGTACAAAAATGGTGACCTTGGAGAGATGAACAGAGAGAGAAATAAGTTTTGAGTGATCTCTTACATTTAAACTACCACACAACACACGTATATTTTTTTCCACCATAACTGATATAGATATATGTAGATAGAGATCCACACTCAATAAAACTCTGTTGTAGATAATTAAATAATTATCTTATCATATAATTCAAAGAACTAGAGATAATGCAATAATTATCTTATTATTATATGATAATAATATTGTAACCCATGTGGATGCTCCATGGGTTATGGATCGGGTCGGATCTGATCCAATTCCCAACATCTCTCACTCGTCCATATCTGGTATCATTTCTCGATCTCTTATTTAATCCACTCATACGGATAAATAGAGCATGCGACCTGATGAGAAAGTATAAAATAGGAGTGATATATTAATCACCATCAAGCTAACGTAGCACATCACTCCAAATTCATTAGATCACACCAGATCAAGCATTTTAAATCCCTCATGAGTCAATTCATAAACATGCTTGACTTCAAATGCTATATTTGTACTCATGACTATATCGAGAATACAAATCTAATATAATTGTATGGGAAATGAACTACAATACAGTGGTATGAAATCTAAGAATGTTCCCTAGCCACTCATGTCAATCCCCTCAAACTTCACTGCTTTCCTAGACATTGTCCTCTGGATCGTATTCATCATGATCCTAGGATGACCTGATAAAGTAGCAACATCGAGTCATCACTTCATAACATAGTTCCAAGTTCAAGGGCATAGTATAAACCAATTAATGGCTTAATCAGGCTCACACAGTGCTAGAGTAGGGATTCATCTAGCTACTCCCTTATATGGTCGAATATAGCACATACAATATGATATGTATGCTATGACGAAGCTCCCACTCACTTGGCTTTCTCACTCTCTAACGCCATACGAATCTTAGTCTAGTCGCTATATAAGCACCTAACATGAATTTCTTAGCCTAGTCGATTATCAAGCGCCTATCTCAGACCTCACATTCGACTATATTCAGGCTTCATCAAGTTGTGGAAAAACTTCATGTACGACTTATATAAGTCTCATCTTAGCTAATGTCAAGGTGACATCTACTAATAAACTAGTTTTGTTAACTCCCAAGTAACAAAACATTTACCTCGCTTGCTCTCCAAGTGCCAAGATAATCTATGTCTCATCTTGCTTGCTCGACAAGCACCAAGTGATTGCCAGTGTGAGAGGGCCGATCATAGCCTAGTGACATACATGTAATTCAAAATATGTGCCCAAACAATCTATCATTATGCAAAATAAAAAGGGAAAACTAATTTTATTAATGCATAAGAACAAAAAAGGGTCCATCTAATACAAATGTATCAAATCCTATGTAAACCCAAACCCCTAACATGTCTATGAAAAACATCCCTTGCAATGGGTTTGGTCAATAGATTAGCAACCATGTCGCTAGTAGAGACATGCCTTAGGAGCACCAATCCCTACGCAATGATATCTCGAATAAAGTGATAATGGGTATCAATATGCTTAATTCTCCCATGACATTTGAGATCTCTCGCATAAGCTATTGTAGTTGTGCATCATAGTAGACCACAATAGCCTCATCCAAATGTCGTGTTACACTCAAGCTCTGCAAGAATCTCCTTAACCATATTGCTTCTTGAACGGCAGCAGTGCAAGCCACATATTCTAACTCCATCATAGACAAGGAAATACACTGTTGTTTATTATTGTAACATGAAATGGCTTCTCCTTTAAGTACAAAAGCATAACTAGTGACGGATTTACGCTCGTCTCTATTAGCAAACCCATTTGCATCACTAAATCCGACCAATCTGAGAGAACCACCTTGGAAGCATAAAGCGAAGTTTGCAGTCCCTCACAAACACCAAAATATCCTCTTAACTACAGCCCAATGTGTTACTCTAGGATTACTTTGATATCGGCTAACCATTCCAACCAAGAAACATATGTCAGGTCAAGTACACATCATAGCATGCATCAGACTGCCAATAGCATTCGCATAGGAAACATTAGCCATCTGCCTCTTTTCTTCCTTTGTTTTAGGACTTTGCGTGTTGCTAAAAAATTGACCTTTCTCAATTGGAGTGTCTATTGGTCTCGAATAGTGAATATGAAATAGCTCTAAAATCCTCTTTATGTAAGTCTCTTGAGACAAACTAAGAAGTCTCTTAGAACGATCTCTGGAGATCTTAACTCATACCACATAATCTATCTGACCCATGTCCTTCATCTCCAAAGTAGAAGACAACCGTTTTTGAGTGGAATGAATCAACTCCAAATCATTCCCAGCTAAGAAAATATCATCCACATATAATGATACGATAAGAAACGTATTCCCAATCCTCTTGACATACACACAATGGTCTTCTTCTATCAGCACAAAACCCATAGTGACAATAGCTTGATGAAACCGAATATACCATTGCCTAGAAGGCTAGTTCAGGCCATAAATAAAATGCTTCAAGCAACAAACCTTGTGTTCTTTTCCCTCAACCTGAAAACCTACTAGTTGATCCACATAGATCTCTTCGTCTAGTTCTCCATTCAGAAATGTTGTCTTTACATCCATTTGGAACAATTCCAAATCTAGACGTGCTATGATAGCTAGAATGAGGCGAATGGAGGCAAATCTCACCACATGTGAGAATGTCTCCTCATAATCTATACCCTCTTGTTGGGTATAGCCTTTTGCCACGAGTCGAGCGTTGTACTTGTCAATTGATCCATCAACCTTGCACTTAAAATTTAAGACCCATTTGTTACCAATGGTCTTGCACCCAGGTAGAAGATCAACTAACTCCCATACATTATTCTTAGCCATTGAGCTCATCTTTTCCTGTATAGCAGTTATCCATTTTTTTGAATTTTGTGATTTTGTGGCTTCCTCAAAAGAAGTTGGCTTATCAGCATCCATATAAATACTTGTGAAGGACTCTCCTTCTATATTGAAGCATCGACGAGGAACTATTCTACATTGGCTTCTACAAATCTGTGGATCTTCAAGGCCTTCTAATGGTATACTCCCACTAGGTAGAGGATCGCACCCACTATCTCTAACGACAATCAGATGAAGTTGTGATTCCTCATCCTGACTATTCGATATCGAAGGTTCTTCTAACTCATAGAGTTCAAGATCCTTTTTTTACCTCACCAATGCTTGGAAAATCCTCTTCTAGGAAATCAATATCGCGTGACTCTATTTCAGTCATTCCCCTATCTAGTTGTTGACAATACATAACATAGCCTTTACAGTGCTCTGAATATCTAATAAAAACACATTTACTAGCTCTAGGACCTAATTTCCTATGCTTATGAGAAGTATTGTGAACATATCCAGCTGTCCCCATGGCCGTAAACCTTCTAAATTAGGCTTTTCACCGTTCCATAACTCATGTGGAGTGGTAGGAACTGATTTTAAAGGCACTCAATTAAGGACGTAAGCCGCAGTCATTAAAGCATCTCCCCAGTAACTTATTGAGAGATTAGTTTGTGCTATCATCGACCTAACCATGTCTAAAAGAGTGCGATTCCTTCTCTCTACAACACCATTTTGTTGCGGAGTACCAAGAATTGAAAATTGTCTGTGTATCCCCTTTTCCTCGCATAATTCTCTGAATTGATCAGATAAATATTCTCGACCCCTATCAGTTCGGAGAACCTTTAAATCCTTTCTTTCTGATCCTCAACCTCTATTACACAGTGTTTGAAATAATTCAAAGCTTCAGAGCAGTGAGCTAACAAAAATACTGAGACAAAACATGAGAAATCACCTACAATTGTTATAAAATAGGATGCGCCATGTCATGCCTTGATATTCATTAGTCCGCAAATGTCTGAATGGACTAACTCTAACAGATGAGTAGCTCTAGAAGCCTTACCAAAAGGCTTTCTACATGCCTTTCCAGCTAAACAAGGCTCACATATAGGTAGGATAACTTTGGTGAGAGACGCCAACAGCCCTTCTCTGGCCAATCTAGCCATTCTTTCTTGTCCTATATGGCCTAGTCTTGCATATCATTTAATGGAATCAAATACATTATCAAAAGAAAAAGAAGATACAACACAAATTACGAAATTATTATTCAATTCTAATTCTAAATCTAACATAAAGAAATCATCCCTCAAACTACCAAGATAAATTGACAAACAAATGTCCCAAAAATGAAAAGAAAAACCTAACTTCAAAAGTATTGAAACTAAAAGCAAATTAGATCGGATAGTGGGTGCATGAAGCACGTCATGAAAGAGCAAGTTGTGCCCAGTACGCAACTTGAGCTGAAATGTACTAGCTCCTAAGAGTTCTTCTTGAGCTTCATTTCCCATTTTTACATAATTCCCACCAACTAGTATCCGATGATAATCTAAAAATCCAGCCCGATCTCTAGCTACAGTTTTGGTTGCTCCCTTGTCTACAATCCAACCAAGAAGAGAGTGAGCAATGAAAACATGTGAACAAAAAAATATATTTAGGGAGCTGGTAATAAGGTGTACCTTCTTCGGCTCAGTACACTCCTGAGTGAAGTGACCCTTCTGTCCATAGTTATAGCATTTGAGTTTGGACTTATCATTCTTTCCAGCATGATTGCCTTTATGATGCTTGGTTACTTTGCCATCTTTTGGGGCTAGATACTTAACTGTTGCTTGTCTAGCTTCTTTTTATTGTCCTTTACGCTAAGGCTTGTATTCCTTGCGCTTTCTAACTTTAGCAACAAGTGTAGCAAAGCGGTTCGCATCTTTGCGCTTTGCCTCAAGCTCAAGGTGCCAAGAAATTTTTGATTCCCTCATTGTGCATAAGCACCAATTTTACATGTCCCCACGAAGGGTCAGGTAGGGATCTGATGACCGATAGAATCTGTTGCTCATCAGTGAGATCATTGCCAGCTGCCTTCATTTCTTTAATCATGGTAGACATCACCCTAAGGTGCTCAGTTGTAGTATGTTTTGGGTCCATCATTGATTGAACTTTAATGTAAGGGCACACAACCTAGTTGCTGTCATGCCTCCATACTTTAGGCACAATTGATCTCACATTTCTTTGGCAGTTGGGTATTTCTCAAATTCCCCAATGAGGTCATCATGCATGCAGCTCAACAAGACAAAGCGCGCACTCCTATCCCTCTTAAACCAGTTTGCATAGACATCTTGGTCACGACGATGATGTGTCGTGTTGATGTGTTGTGTTCCCTGCCTTAGGTATGGCCACGATATTTTTCAAATGGTCGAACAACTCTTGCTCATTGAGAAGGTATTGAACCTTCATGTGCCAAATATCATAGTTGTTTCCATCCAATTGATCTCCCTTATTAAGTTCAGCAATAATATTCTTTGAGAACATTTCACTGATTCATTGAGCAAGGATTTAATTAGATACATATCTTAATATTTTATTCTAAATATTATTAGACCATAAAGTTCTCTCTCACATTATAAGATTGAAAATGTCATATTTTTAGGTGCTAGTAATCATCTCCCACAATGTGGTTAAGAATAAAATGTCAATTTAATTTAAAATAAAATATAAGGAACAATTCCCATTATCCACAATTTTAAATTATCCATGATATAAATGAGTCCATAAATTGTGCCATAAAATTTGCACGTGGGTTCCACTTGAAACCCCATTGGTGTTTTGGTGCAACATGTTAAGGCAACCTTGAAATATATTGGTGATAATAAAACACATCCCCTGACATAGCTATGGAAAAATACATCCAAAAAAATAATTTACAACCCAAAAGAATCCTAGTACATTGATTCTAAATACAAAAGGAAATAACTTGGGTATGCCACTTCACCTATACACTCATGGGCTATATGTTCAACCATACACAGTAAAAAAACATGTGTACTAATGAATACCAATGTCACCTCTATCCACACATACACACACACACACACAAAATAAAAATAAAAAATAAAAAAATAAAAAATTAATTAATTAAATTGAGCAATTAATAAATAAAACCAATTTTAAATGGGTCAAAGGATGGAGTTCAAATACAATTCCATCTAAGGAAAAGCGTATTGGACAATAAAACCTAGGATTCATATTTAATATGTTGGTACAAAGCCAACACATTAATTAATCAAAAAATAAATTAACTCAACAATTTAATAGTACAAAATAAAATGTTAACAATATTAAGCGGAGTTAATTAATTATGCACAATAATTAATAAAACAGGAAAAAAAAAATTCTAGAATTTTTTTTAAATTTTTTTCTATTATTTATTTATTTTTAGTGGCCATAAAAGCCCTAACATTTGCATAGGCCATTACTCCCAACTCACTACTTGGATAGACTAGAAATTGGAAACAACATGCCCAACAATTTTGGGCTGGACCAATGATCCATTTGCTAAACCTAGCCTAACATAGCAAATATATTTATATAACAAGCCCTCTTAGCAATTGGCAAACTCTTTGTTTGCACTATAGCCTTGTTGTTTTGGGAGTAGAACACATGTCTGAACCGCAAGCCCCATGCCACGCAGCCAGGCATGCAGAGTTGCAATAGAAATATTCAAAAAAATTATCTTTTGCTCAAAATATTCAGAAAATACATATTTAACTCAAAAAAGTTTGAAAAAACATATATTTTTCAGTTTAACTCCGATTGAGTCCTATTTTATATCAATAAAAAGCTTATGGACAGTAAAATCAAAATGTGTCAATTTCATTTACAAAAAAAAAAATACAATCTTATTTTCTGTTTTGATTACAAAACATCTGCTATATGCAGAAAATAAAGATTTAACTCAAAAAAATTGAAAAATCATATATTTTTCAATTTAGCTCCAATTAAAGCCTATTTTATGTCAATAAAAATTTTATGGAGAGTACAATCAAAATATGTCAATTTCATTTACAAAAAATGAAATCTTATTTTCTGTTTTTGAGTACAAAAAATTTGCCATATGTGAATTACCCTCCCCCTCCCCCCCCCCCCCAAAAAAAAAATGAAAAAAAAAAACTCTTTGAATATGCCATAATATAAAACAATAAATGATGCATCAATCTAATAGTATAAATAATAATCAAACCAATGCCATACTAATCAATAGGAAAAAACAAGCAATAGTCTCTGAAACCACTACAAGGAAATATAGGTTTCCTTAGGAGGAAAAACACCTATGCAGTAAGATCCGAAAGCTTGAATTGCAAGCCCTTCTTGTTGCAAACTGCACGTCAGTAAAGTGGCTACTAGAGTCTTCCTTATGGAACACAAACTCCAAATTTGAAGGTACAAAAATGGTGACCTTGGAGAGATGATCAGAGAGAGAAATAAGTTTTGAGTGATCTCTTACGAGTAAACGACCACACAACACATGTATATTTCTTTTCTTCGTATCTAATATATAGAGATATGTAGATAGTGATCCACACTCAATAAAACTCTCTTATAGATAATTAATAATTATCTTATCATATAATTCAAATAACTAGAGATAATACAATAATTATCTTATTATTATTATATGATAATAATCTTGTAACCCATGTGGACCGCTACATGGGTTATGGATCGGGTCAGATTCGATCCAATTCCCAACAGTTTGCATTCTTCTCTTTTATTTGTTTGTATGTCTAGTTGCCTATTAGGATCATGCTTATTTTCTATCCTCACATTAAGACACTTGAGTGGGCATCCAGGTAAGTTTCCTCCATCCTTTTAGCATATGTGTGTTTCTTGTGTTAGTTTCCAATAATACAAGTCTATATGCTTTTGGATGCAAAATTGCTTATTTTGAATGTCTTTGTAAATATTATTTATTTTAGATTGGGTTTATAGCCATGGATTGATAAAATCCACTTCTTATTAAAAAAATCATTATCTTTGAAAAATATGACTTTATTCCTTTAATTTAAAATGAATGATGTTCATTTTATTCAAATCACATAGCTTTAGGTTATTTAAGGGTTACAGGTCTAACAATGAAGTTTGTGAATAATTAACTACTAAAATCATAAAATAGAAAGTGAGTACATGCCAATCTTCGGATTGGTCAAAAGGGGGTGCTTCCATGAAAATGGCCTTCCCCATTTGTACCTAAGCTCCCGCACCTAGAATTTTTCTTGTTATGATAGATCATCGTTAAAGGTTTCTTAATTCTCCTTTAAAAATTAAGTGGCGACTCTTTGTTGGTCAAAGCAAGTCAATGTGGGAAGCAATGACTTAGACTTGAAAAAGCATGGTGCTCACACCTATGTTTCTTGTTCTTTGCTTCTACATCGTTAAGTTTTTTAAGGTACTTGGTGGTCTCGGCAATTTGGTGAGTGAGGTTGATCTTCATTCTATCGTCTTTCTTGGCAAAGGTATGAGCATTCTAGATAGCCTGTAGACGGAAAGAAAAAAGTTAGAAGTGTAAAAATTTGTCAAAAACCTGTAAGTATTAGTGACAAAACTTGAAACGGTAAACTTACCATGATGGTGTCGTGCATCATGATGGTGAAGGATGAAGCCTTGGTGACATTGTCCTTGGCCTACATGTCACATGGTAGAAGTAATCTGCAACTTATAACAACAGACACCTTGAGTCCTTCGAGGCCCTATCACCGGGTTTCAACGGTTGGTCATGAACAAACAACTCTAGGAGCGAAGTGTTTTCAAGAGAAGGCTCCCCTAACTCTGAACATTCACTAGTATCGGCCAAGCGCTAACGTTTGTTGGCTTTATGTTGCATGGATGGTTAGCCAGAGCTCTTTTGGAAGATGGGGATTAGGTCCTCGACCCTAGATGTCGGCGTGGCGAGAGACTTAAACTTTGGTCTAGTTTTGGATTTTGAAGTCTTAGACCTCGATAGGGTTGAAGAGTCCGTACGAATGGACTAAATCAAGATGACTTCTCCTAGGATAGTAGCTAAGAGATCCTCCAATGTTGTTATTTGGCGGGACATTTTGGCAGGTGTGGTGGCAATAGATACCCTTTGATAAGTGGCTAGAAGGGCAATTGGTGGGTTGTCTAGATCGTAAGAGGGAAGCTCAAGACCTCAACATCTTCTACTTTAAGTTCTGGTAGTAGGGTTATCATTACGTCAATGTTTGCGCTGGTGTTGAGCAACTACCAAGGTTAAGGGCAGCACTGAGGGGTCGTTGGAGGTAGAAGTTTCTGACTGACTTGGTATTGAAGAGCAAGCTTGGTTTTGTAAGGCTATTGATGCTAAGGTATTTGCAGAAGGGGGAGTTTGGCGTCGTACTATCAGGTCCAGGAAAGGACACTTCTATGTGGGGATGTAATTCAATAGTAATGGAGCTTTTTGCGTTTGTTGGTGTCTAAGAAGAGAAGCTCTTTACGTCATCGTAGCGAACATAAAATTGGTATGCCGACTTGCAAGGCTAAGGAGGTTCTACAAAGAGGGGAGCAGAACATTAGGAAAATTACCAAATATACAATATATTAGCAGTAAAGAAACATTTCTAAGTACTGGTCACTTAGTCTCACCTGTGTCCAGGAGCCTTCTAGGCAAAGGGAAGAGGCAGAGGTTGTCATCTAGTGCAAACTTCCAGTTGCTTGAGATGATGATGTAGTCATCTTTAGCACCCTTGTTGGAATCTAGGAGGTCGACTGTTATTTTGAAGGTTATGGATCGAGGTTTTAAGTAGTAGGTTTGGCCATTATTGATTTTCAAGGAACACATGGTGTAACAATATTGAAGGTCTCTAGCGGTTAGGTAGGTACCATGTCGGTGGTTGAGCTCAACTATACCAATAATGATCATAAAGGTGTTTACAACAAGCTACATAGGTGTGAGCTTGTAAAAGTGCATAACTTCTCAGAAGAAAATATTAAGAGAGAAACTAATGCCCCCTTCAACGATGGCTGCAACGGGGAAGGCCATACAGTCATCTCCAAGTATTGTGCAATCATCTTCACTAGCCACATACATCTAGACGTTGGCTGGGATGTCAAATTCTCAGTGGAAGTTCTCTAACTTAGTAGGAG